>JALPQI010025669.1:0-12674 GCA_025490895.1 Thaumatotibia leucotreta
TAATTATAAAAATAAGTAACATGTTTAGACAAATTACGTATAAAATAGCACCACTTTCTCTTATACATTGTTTGTTTTATTGCAGTTAAGTTAAGATTTCATCAAAATGACAAATGCAAACAAAAATAATTATTGTGATATAAATTTACAACTCCATCATAATAGTTATTTGTTTTACTAGGGAGCAAAGTGATTGTTTAACTCTCGTGCAAATATTTTAACGCACGAGAGTTGAACATGCTTTGCTGCCGAGTAAAACACAACATTTTTCACCACACTAAAGCGAGGAAACATGCGAAATAAAACTCAAACATAACAAATTAGAAGGTATTTATTTGCAAATCCTCAACTTCCAAAAAATGAACAAATCAACAAATAATAAAACAATAACCTCAAATATTTATCTTGGCGTGGCAATGCTTAAAACTTCAGGATAATTCCAAAATGAGACTCATGTAGTTTATTGGCGATTTTTCTGTGATTTTCGGAATTATCCCACTTTCGCATCTCGCAATTACCCGAAAACTTGAAAATTAAGAGTGAAAGAAAACAAAACACGACCGAACGCGTTTAGATTTTAAAAGAAAAAAATATTCGGATGTGTTCTGAAATTTGCATAATGTCAACACTTTTATTTTTCTATTGTTTTTATATGTCGTATTTTTAGAACTTTTAATTAAAAACCTTTTACAAGAAAATGTGGTATTTAATTTGGATTATAGCATATTGAATATATAATATTATGAAAGGTTCATGTGTATGAATCTGTTTGAAACTATTGAGTTTTCGAACGTACTGTCTAGTTCAAACGTCAAAAAGCTTATTGCACTCTCAGGCCGTATAAGTTATTGCTTTAGTCTACCCAGAATATTTAAAAAAAAATACTTTAACCTCTAGAGGTTAAAACACAGTTTTGCGCTCTGAAATTGAAGGACAAACAGCGTGTTTACGAGCAGTGTGGTGAAATAGTTATTTGTTATACAAGGGTGCAAAGTTGTATTTTACCCGCGAGTATGAAATTGAAACACGAGCAAGCGAAAGAATTCTGTATTTGAAGCACGAGCGAAGCGAGTGGTTCTAAAATAGAATCCTGAGCTTGGCGAGTGTTTTAACATACGAGAAGTAAAATACATTTGCACCCGTGTGTCACACAAAACTTTTCCCTTCACTATAGCGAGGAAACACAAAAAAGGTAATTATTTGTTCACATTATTATTATTATGTTTGTATCTCCTTGAGGATCACGGGCTTACAAATCCCGGTTTTTTGATAGGCTTGCGCGGGGATATAGATCCAACACGTAGAGGCCCTTTGGAGAAGTTTGCTGTGTTGTACACCTGCTGCAACCCATTCACGGGCACAAATACATATCCGTAAACCGGTCCCAGCAGGCGCATAGAGACTATTGAGAAGGAATGGAAAAGACTAATGGGCTATGGTGATGGAGGATGGATGGATCAGAAATGGAACTATAGAAAAGAGGTCCGGACACCTGCCATAACAATGATTTCACTTTGCTATCGAGGCAGGCGGTGACTTGCCGCCGACTAGATGGGCCCCCGTAAATGCCGTCACAAGAGACAGCCAGGGGCAACACCGGTGTAGGCGGCTCAGGAGTGTAGAGAGGTGTACACCGCTTTCTGCGCAGTGGCTTGACAGCCGCTGCACCAACTCGCGACTTATGCAAATTTACACTTTCACCCCTGGAGCATATAGCTCTGACGACTCCTCTCTGGACGGCCAGTTAAGGCAAGCCAGAGCTGAGAGTCCTACGGGTCCCCTTGGGGTTCCACTCCGACCGACGAAGACACGCCGGAGGCGGGGACCCTGACCGACTCTCGGGAGCACTCGGGTCCGTGGGGTCGTTACTCCCCAACAGCTCGCCACAAGCTGCCCTGCGGCCTTATTATTATTATTATTAAGAGCCTGTACTGTCCCACTGCAGGGCAAAGACCTCCCTCAAATTCCTCCACGTATCCCTATCCCCTGAAGTCTCCCACCAGTCCTTGTCAAAGACGTCAAGCTCGTCACGCCATCTCTGGCGCGGTCTACCGCGACGCCTTACGAGTTGTGGCACCTAATGTGTGGTTAACTTAGCCCACAGGTCATCCGGCATCCGACAGACGTGTCCCGCCCAATCCCATTTAAGCTTGGCGGCAGTTGCAGCTACGTCTGTTATTCCTGTCCTGGAGCGTATCATGTTCACATTAGTAATTTTATTATCATCAGGTTAGTGATACTAATTTTCGAAATGCATCATGTATTTAATGCAAGATTTTGCCGCAATAAAGTTAGCACGAGTTTAACACATTCCTGTAGTTGCACACCAATGCCAATGCATTAAATCATTCCCATTCATTATTTTTACAAAATTATAACATAACACTCTGAAAGTTGTTTATTTTACTATTTTTATGCGTGTCCGAGTCGGTAAATAAAGATTGATAACCTATAATATTCATTGACAATGTTGACATTTGACATTTTCTGCGTTTTGTGATTACGTCTAGTCATCTTATCATCATTCACTAAAACAAGGTTACTTATGGAATTTTAGGATTTATGTATTAAAATCATCATATTATATAAAGTTTTGTATTTTTACTAAATTCTCAAACAAAATATTTAATTATAATTAATGTGGAATTTCTGGAACAACTCATACATGAGCATTTTACGTTTTGTTATCTGTCAAACGAATGCTAGTTCGCGCTACGCTCCAAGGTCATTACTTTGCCACACAAGTGAATAATATGCGTTTTTACCCGTTCGTATTAAAGGATAAACGAGCGCTTTACGGGCTAGTGAAGGGAAAATTTTTTTACGCTGTTTTGAGAACTTGACTGAAAATAATTGTCTACTTTATTTGGAAAATAATTGGGGGGCACGGGGCCTCCACTCCTTTGTTGCTCCGAAGCCTCTCAAGCTCTAAATCCGGCCCTGTGCGTGTGATGTGAGCTTTTATTTGAACATATATGTTGACTGTGTACGTTGATAGCGTTGTTATTGCGCCTGATGTCATAAGTTATCGAGCACTGTTGGGTCAGGCGCGGGCGCAGACGGTCATGTCGCGGTGTGGTGCTTTATTCGTCGTTTTGACGGCCATTTGGATCAGGTGAGTGTTTGCACTTTAAAGGTGCATTCAGTCAGACCAAACGAGCATTCGCTATTCTATCCCTCATTCTACGAAATCAACGAATCACGTTTTGTGTAACGATCGAATTTCGTATAGTAGGGGGTTAGAATAGCGCTCTTTCGGTCTGAATGTACCTTATCACGTTCGACGGTGACACAGCGTCTGTGATCAACAAAATATGTATCCTATGCTAATGACACACATACGTGATCAAAGTAATCTTATTCTACCACCAGCAAAAAATCAAGTTCTTACTCTTATGCCAGTGGAATAGAAATGTTTTTGAAACAAGTGCTGTACCTATCTGTGTGGAGTCACGGGACAGGCTCTGCCTAGTGTGATCCACCAAAATGTAATTGTTAATGACTGTTTTTAAAAAATAAAATTTTACTTTACTTTTACTTTACTTTACTTTATCACCGGAATAGGAGTACAGTCTTTTAGATCACATGTGTGTCACTATGGACGCATAGAATTTCTATCAGATAATTTCGATCGGCATATTATTAGCAGTTAGTGAAACAGTACGGGAGTACGCGTTAAGCTTTCGCGATTTACACTCATGGGCGATTCTCCGAGGAGCGTTTTAACCGCTCGAATGAATTCGTCATTGTCGCCCCGCGATTATTACCAAAACGGAAGGCCGAGTAGCAATAACGATGATTGATACGTTTACATTAAAATAACACTCATAAACAACATTGATATGCCCGTGAATGGGTTGCAGCAGGTGTACAACACAGCAAATTTCTCCAATAGGTCTATACGTGCTGTTGTCCCCGCGCAAGCCTATCAAAAAACCAGGATTTGTATGCCCGTGAATCAAAAGGAGATACAAATAAAATAAAATTAAAAATCGATTTCTCCAAGATGCCATCATCAGAGCCACACCATCTCGGGGTTATACCGACCGGTAGATCGAGTAACATTTTTTTTGTAGTCGATGAAAAATACTGGAAACATGCTGATATTTTGACAATCATGACAAACATGAATATTTTGTATTATATTTTACAATAGTTAATGTAGAAGTAGAATCTGCATTCGAATTTCCTTGATTTTTTTTCCAATCCAAAAAACATGTAACTTTATGGTCACTAACTCCGTAGATATAAAAACATAGCAAGTCATGTCAAGAAAGCTCGTTTCACCAAGCATTTCTGGTGGTTTTTTAAAACGTTCTAAATTATTATCTCAATTAACCAATCTAAGGACCATTTTAATTATTTTTACAAGTCGAGCGCTCGACATCAAGTAACTTTAATAATCCGTGATAAATTCTTGGAAACCTTTCAAAAAAGCACAAGGAACATTTTATTTACCTGTATAAAGGATCTATTGTTAGGATATTTAATTGTTTAAGTATAGTCTTATCTACTCGTTCTTCACTTACCTATAGTTAGCTTCATTCTTTTAATTTCTTCACCCTTCGCTGCGACAATTAGCTTCACTCGTAATTAACCATACCGCATTGAACGTGTTAATACTGCCCTGTAAATGGATTTAAACTTTCACAATTGAGTCGCTGAACTTCAAACCCGGGTAAATCCACAGTTGAAGTTTAAAGTAAAACTAGGCAATTGCAATTAAATATGCACTCTATTGGTAGAGTGGATTTACCCAGGTTTGAAGTCAAGCGACTCAGCAACTTGCGTTTAAATTTAAGGTGCATTTAATTAAACGAGCATTCGCTCATTCTATCCCCCAACGAGCATTCGCTCATTCTATCCCCCACTCATTAGTTCGTTATACAAAACGTAATTCGTCGAAATTCATTGATTTCGTAGAGTGGGGAATAGAATGAGCGAATGGTCGTTTGGTCTAAATCCACCTTTATCCTGACGTTTGACGTATTCCATCTGCCTGCGACCACGCGATTAAGTCCCGATATATTAAGCTCGATTGAAATGCCCGCATTCATGCACTGGCATTGTTTCAATGATAAATTGATACTTATTAATGCAATAATATTTATGTAGGTACACTTGACTTATCTAATTAAATTGTGCATGACAATAGGTAGAGTCTGCAATAAAATAGTAAATTTTTAACAGTTATTAAATAGGTACCTATATTCCATTTATTTATGGGACTAGGGACATAATACGTTAGGTTTAGGTACGTATTTTATAGCAACATAGGTCGTACCTATAGAGTATCGGGCAGAATTGGTCGAGGGGCAACTTGCTGACAGCCGGAGTCAAGGTCATTGACCCAATTACCGATGACCGTGCGACTGAATACACACATAACCACTATGTAATTGATAAGAACTGATAACCGCAACCTGTGACGTAACTTGATTTCTCGAATCGCTGGAAGCTAATTAGTAATCATATTACTGTAGATATGATACTGATATGATACTGTTTATAAGGTAGGCCCAAAAAAAGCACATTATAAACGATAGATCTATTACTTTATTTTTAGTTATTTACATGATTGCTGAATAATGAGGGGCAACGAGTGTTTAAAGTTCTTTTGCGTGCATTAATTTAGCGTTTAACGTAAAAAGAAAAAAAATCATTAATTCAAATTAACACATTTAAATGGCGGTACTGGTAAAATGATCATGATCAATGCCCTTTGCCTCATTTAGAAATTTAAAAAATAACCGTGTTGTGATAAATAAGTATTATAATGTACCTAATTAAGCCCATCATCAACGAACTACGGATACGGTTGAGGCGGCCGCTGCGGCTGAAAATGCCGAATTTTTTAAACGCAATAAATATACGGGCCTTGGCAAAGAGTACGATTTTGTACCATTTGGTATAGAAACTACGCAGGGTCTGGAACGAATTTCGTAGAGTGGGGACTGTGGGGAGTAGAATGAGCGAATACTCGTTCAGTGTAAATGCACCTCAACGCCGCGGCAGCTGATGGTACGGCTACTGTACCTACTGAACGTGTGACACGGATTTTTTACCGTAACGATTAAGTGCCTATACTTTCTCTTCCCTTCGTTTTCGAGCCTCTGAGGGCCAGTTGTCTGTCACACATTCGCAGGCGCGGATCCAGGGGGGGGGGCAATCGGGGCACTTGCCCCCCCTGACACTGGACTTGGGTATGCCTGGGTGCTCGTTTATGTATTAAAATACTGTCATATCATAGGGCAATGCCCCCCTGAACGAAGTCTTAGATCTGCGCCTGCACATTCGTACGAATTCGCAAGTTAAACAGATTCAGGGGCTCTACCGCGAACCACGAATGAAGTGTTGCCTCCCTGTCACACTTACGTACGAATTCACGAGTGCGAAAGAGAGGCTATTTCGTCCGTGGTTCGCGGTAGAGCCTCACTCCTCGATCGGTTAGCGGTAAATTACTGATTAATTTTCAATGTTTTTTTGTTCAGGAATCCAGTTGATCTCGTTAGGCTGCCGAAAAGCGAAGACACCATAAGCTACAAGTAAGTAATGGTACATTTCGATACACGTGCAAAAATTTTTTTTTTCGACGAGGTTGATAATTTTTTTTTTCGACGAGATAATAACGTATGCGGAGTGAAATTTGCACAAATTTTGAACAAGTAAAAACAAAATAAAAAAATTAAATTTAACTTGTGTCTCAATGCTAAATTAATTTGTATACAATTGTTAATTAAATTGGATAGTTTTGTCGGGTTTGGCATCTTTCTTTAGAAATTATGGCCAATTGAGTAGAACAATGTCGCACAACTGCATGTATTTTCCACAAGACACATTTGCTAAGGCCAAAATCGACGATGATTCTGATTTTTTAGAAGAAGGCAAGATTTGAAACACTGTTTTATAAAAATCTCGCATTCTTTTCGTTTCCAATAAATGATATTAGAAACCCTAGTGTAATGTAACAATTTGGCTACAGCCACTTTTCAGAAAGAGCTCGAATAAAGGAAATTACGTTAACCCGAATCACAAAACCGAACAGGGAGCTCGGAAATACTTCTAAATATGACAACAAAATTGATGAAAAACATCCTCAAACCATGGGCATTACGAAACATAAACAAAGAGCAAGCCTATCAACACGGAAAATAAAAATAAACAACTTTGAAAATATGACTTCGCCATTTGATCAAAAAGTGTAAAAAACACTGCTTTTTCAGTAACGGATGTCACGGTGAACGACTTATAGCTAATTTCAATTAAATATTTTTAGCATAATAAGTAAGTATCAATAGACAAATTAACAAGAATATGAAATATAATGAGCAAAGGATTTTTATTTAAAAAGTTTTCCTACAGAAGATAAAATTAGAGGCAAGAAAAATGCTAACATTTGTTTTTTCGACATCAATGGATAAAGTATCATAAAACTAAAGTTATACACTTTGGATTCAAGTAGTTTTTATCTTGCATGAATACTTGTTAAAATCGATATTAAAAAACGTACATGTTCAAGAAAATAATAATGATATCATTTATTTAATATAATATTAAACTTTGTGCAGATTTCATTCCGCATACGTTAAACTTTTCCTAACTAGTGCGGAAAAGTAAACTTTGCGCACACTTCGCGTACGTAAATTTCTCTTTTTAAGGTACTTGTTAAGAAAAAAGTCGTTCGATACACCTGTAAAAACTTCTTTTTAACTCGGGTGATTGTCGCCCCCGTTTCACTCGGGCTCCAACTTTCACCCTCGTCGAAAAAAAATAATTACTAGTTTGTGGAACAACTCAACTTGTTTTTTTTTTTTTTTTTTGTAGCACGTATTGCTTGCCCCTTAAAGTATCGTCAAAGGCGTCCTTTAACAGATTACATAATTTACCTGAGAAATTCGATCGGTATCCGCTAAGCTCGGGTGGCCGAATGTTTTAGGCATAAGCTGAGGAAGTGGGTTCAATTCCAGGTGTTGGGAACCTTCGGTAATTTTTCATTGGTATTTGACATGTAATATTTAAGTACCTACCTAAAGATTATTTTTCACTTCTGGTGCTCTTAAAGTTCCACACACGTTTATATCGCGCATTAGCGGCATAAAATTGCTGCACTGCATAAAAACCTAAAATTTTCTGTTAAAATTAAAAAGGTGCTATAAATAAACGTTAACAGCCAAGCAGCCAGCAGTACAATAATACAAAATACAATAAGAATAAATAAACTGATCGACACTGACTTTTCTTGTAATTTCTTCCCATTCCGTGTTCGAGAAAGTTTAACATCATCATATAGGTACCTATTTAAAAAAATAAATATTTTAAAAAGTAAAAGAAAAGTAAAATAGTTGGAATCCGGTTTGGGAACTTTGAAACGCATTTGTAAATCGATGACATCCATTTCAGTTAATAAAACTGTACTTAAAAATCAAAAAGAAAATGTTATTATGAATGGTAATTTGACGGCTATTAGGCCCACTAACGTTTCGCCTCGTCTCATTTTAACGGGACGAATATGACGCCTTTGACAGTGACTGGGAAATACGTGGAATTCAAAAATATGAAGAAGCCCAACAGTGAGATCATAGGAGCGTAACAATGATAAAGAATGATAATTGATAATATGCCTCTACTTTTAAAAATTGAGCGCTTTAGAACACATTGTCCGTAGACCCAATGATCCAGATAGGTACCTAGACCCTACCTACCTGTAAGTATGCTTAGCACAGGATTGGTTGGTACGTCAGTCAGTATGAGACAGGTTTTCCATCTTTTACTAACTATAATACCTAATAAAAGGGACGGATAGTCAATATCGCGGCGACATACTGTCGCATTAATCATGTGCTAAGGTGCATGCAGACCAAAAGAGCATTCGCTGTTCTATCCCCCACTCTACGAAATCAACGAATCACGTTTCGTGTAACGATCGAATTTCGTAGAGTAGGGGGATAGAACAGCGAATGCTCTTTTGGTCTGCATGCACCTTAAGCCTACTGGTAACTGTACGTACTTACTTAGGTAAGGTATGTACCTTACCTTAGTCTCTTTTGCACTTTGCATGCAGTTGATAAGGACAAAGAGCACAACAATTCAAAAACATTACGTACCGCGAATTTCGATATTTTCGACAATAGGGATGATGACTGTAGTTAAAATAAATTATTTAACATTATGCACGACATAATACACAAAGAAATTATTACTAAGATGTAGATTGCAGTAATTTTCGCACAGAACTTCTATTTAATAAATTGAAAAGAACTTAAAAGAGTAGGTCATTTGGCAGTACTCAAACGTGACGTCACTTTTGAGTATTTCATATATAAAATAGGTAAAAAAAGTTTTAAGTTAAACGGTTTTTATTGCACCAAAAACTAGAAAATAAAAATTAGTCGTAACTTACCGTAGATGCTACTTCCTGTAGAGTACTCACGTGAAACTATTATCACTGTAATCTTCCCAAGTCGGATGCTGAAAACCACGTTTAGCCTCTATGTCAGTGGATTAAGCGTTACCTAATCGGAAACTTTTACCAAACTGAAATAAAAACGTGGGGCGTACGCAATTATGTTTAAGTCACTATAGTTATTTAAGAACATACATAGAAATCAAGACAGCAATAGTGTAATAAGTTTTGTACTGGCCTTGATAAAAGTTATTTACCTCTGTAGAAGTGTTGGAACAGATGTATAATTAATTGCAAAATCAAAGCTACAATTACATATTTTGAACTTGTATGTTTCTTTATAATAACGCCCCACGTTTTTATTTTAGTTTGGTAAAAGTTTCCGATTAGGTAACGCTTAATCCACTGACATAGAGGCTAAACGTGGTTTTCAGCATCCGACTTGGGAAGATTACAGTGATAATAGTTTCACGTGAGTACTCTACAGGAAGTAGCATCTACGGTAAGTTACGACTAATTTTTATTTTCTAGTTTTTGGTGCAATAAAAACCGTTTAACTTAAAACTTTTTTTACCTATTTTATTTTCAAGTTTTTAGTGCAATTGTTAAGTTAATTTCCGATACTATACCTACTTATTCTAGATCAAAGATGTTGTTTGTAATATGCAATACAATTATGTATGCTAGCGTTTAACTCTCGCGCTTTAATCATGACACATAATGTAGGTAAACGTAATGGACATTATTTTATGTGTAACGAAAGGGGAATCCCTGCTGAATAGATATTTTTAGAAATCCGACACTAAAAACTTGTCAGCTTGAATGCCCGAAGTGTCTCAAGTGGACGTGTTATTCAAACAATACCTTAGATAACAGAGATTTGACAATAAGGAATAGATATATCAATCAATTTGGTTCATTGAGAAAATCAAGTTTGAATTTTTATATTGTACACATTATATAAATCGAATTTCGAGACTATGAAATATAAACTCATACTGTCAGTCGACCATCAGCTGGAGGGCCACAGGCCCGACGGCTTGCCTTACGCGAACCACTCACGCTGCCAGCCTGCCACTCTATCAGCTAGAGGGCCGAAGGCCCGACGGCTCGCCCTACGCTACGCAATCCACTCACGCTGTCACTCTATCAGCTGGAGGGCCGAAGGCCCGACGGCTCGCCCTACGCTACGCGATGCACTCACGCTGTCACTCTATCAGCTGGAGGGCCGAAGGCCCGACGGCTCGCCCTACGCTACGCGATGCACTCACGCTGTCACTCTATCAGCTGGAGGGCCGAAGGCCCGACGGCTCGCCCTACGCTACGCGATGCACTCACGCTGTCACTCTATCAGCTGGAGGCCGAAGGCCCGACGGCTCGCCTTACGCTACGCGATGCACTCACGCTGTCACTCTATCAGCTGGAGGGCCGAAGGCCCGACGGCTCGCCCTACGCTACGCGATGCACTCACGCTGTCACTCTATCAGCTGGAGGCCGAAGGCCCGACGGCTCGCCCTACGCTACGCGATCCACTCACGCTGTCACTCTAACAGCTGAAGGGCCGAAGGCCCGACGGCTCGCCTTACGCTACGCGATGCACTCACGCTGTCACTCTATCAGCTGGAGGGCCGAAGGCCCGACGGCTCGCCCTACGCTACGCGATGCACTCACGCTGTCACCCTATCAGCTGGAGGGCCGAAGGCCCGACGGCTCGCCCTACGGTACGCGATCCACTCACGCTGTCACTCTAACAGCTGAAGGGCCGAAGGCCCGACGGCTCGCCTTACGCTACGCGATGCACTCACGCTGTCACTCCATCAGCTGGAGGGCCGAAGGCCCGACGGCTCGCCCTACGCTACGCGATGCACTCACGCTGTCACTCCATCAGCTGGAGGGCCGAAGGCCCGACGGCTCGCCCTACGCTACGCGATGCACTCACGCTGTCACTCTATCAGCTGGAGGGCCGAAGGCCCGACGGCTCGCACTACGCTACGCGATGCACTCACGCTGTCACTCTATCAGCTGGAAGGCCGAAGGCCCGACGGCTCGCACTACGCTACGCGATGCACTCACGCTGTCACTCTATCAGCTGGAGGGCCGAAGGCCCGACGGCTCGCCCTACGCTACGCGACGCACTCACGCTGTCACTCTATCAGCTGGAGGGCCGAAGGCCCGACGGCTCGCCCTACGCTACGCGATGCACTCACGCTGTCACTCTATCAGCTGGAGGGCCGAAGGCCCGACGGCTCGCACTACGCTACGCGATGCACTCACACTGTCACTCTATCAGCTGGAGGGCCGAAGGCCCGACGGCTCGCACTACGCTACGCGATGCACTCACGCTGTCACTCTATCAGCTGGAGGGCCGAAGGCCCGACGGCTCGCACTACGCTACGCGATGCACTCACGCTGTCACTCTATCAGCTGGAGGGCCGAAGGCCCGACGGCTCGCCCTACGCTACGCGATGCACTCACGCTGTCACTCTATCAGCTGGAGGGCCGAAGGCCCGACGGCTCGCACTACGCTACGCGATGCACTCACACTGTCACTCTATCAGCTGGAGGGCCGAAGGCCCGACGGCTCGCCCTACGCTACGCGATGCACTCACGCTGTCACTCTATCAGCTGGAGGGCCGAAGGCCCGACGGCTCGCACTACGCTACGCGATGCACTCACGCTGTCACTCTATCAGCTGGAGGGCCGAACCCTAGCCGTTGTGGCAGGCAGTAACAGTGGAGTATCAGATTTGAGGAGTTGGACGTTAGTATTAAATTCGTATGTTTGTACTTAATATCTAAAGAACTTCTTTAAAATCATATATGTATCGTCAAAATATAAACCTTGCGGTCCACTCACGCTGTCAGTCTATCAGCCGGAGGGTCGCAGCAATGACATACGGTACTAAACCGTGGTCGCTTACAATAGGCCTCATAAGAAGGCTCAAAGTCACCCAAAGGGCAATGGAGAGGCCTATGCTTAGAGTCTCTCTGAGAGATCGGATTACAAATGAGACCATCCGCAGCAGAACCAAAGTAACCGATATAGCTCTTCGAATCGCTAAACTGAAGTGGGCGGGGCTCGTCGCTCGTGGATTGCGTGGAACCGATGGCCGTTGGGGCGGTAAGATTCTCGAGTGGCGGTCACGTACCGGAAGGCGCAGCGTGGGTAGGCCCCCCACAAGGTGGACTCATGACCTGGTGAAGGTCGCTGGATGCGGGTGGCACAGGGCCGGTCCTAGTGGCAATCTTTGGGGGGGCCTATATGACCAGTG
>JALPQI010025670.1:0-18066 GCA_025490895.1 Thaumatotibia leucotreta
AAGCTGTAATCTAGTAACTGGAGTTCGAGGCCAAAGAATCTACGAAAATATTGCCACAACAATGAAATGTTCTTACAATAGTAAATCCATATTTTCTAAAAACAGACGTTGAGATATGTTATTTATTGGTAATTTTAATTCTTTAATTTACAGAAAAAATATTATTTACTTATTTTCACGTAAATATAAGATATTTTAATAAAAACTTTATCATCCGCAATTATTAGTAACAAAGTTGGTATTGCGCTGGTATCACCTCAGGTGTTAATAACATTTGGTACAGCAATTTAACTACACATAAATTAAAAGGTAGGTATAGTTAAATTACTAAAGACTGATTTTTCAATCCCCAGTTAACAGTTCCTGTCAAATAAATGTTAGCCCTGTAATTTTTTGACTGATGATTTTAGAAAAGGATGGGGATAATTTTAACTAACGGATAGCATTATTTGGGGATTGAAAAATTAGCCCTAAGCAGTATAAGTACTATACTATACTATTACTAAGCAGTTTTAACCCGTAATAAGGCAGGGATGCCTTATTACTGGTTATAATTATGGGAAAGAAATTTGGAAATGTAAAATGAAAGCATTTTTTGTATTTTATTTTTTACTTGTCTCCTTCATCACTTATCCTCCTGAGTCCTGGGCCTGAAATCGAGTACACTCTCGGCTTTTATGGGAGTGTACTTGATTTTTTACCCAGGACTCAGGAGGATAAGTGATGAAGAAGACAAATAAAAAATAAAAATACAAAAAATGCTTTCATTTTACATTTCCAAATTTCTTTCCAATAAAAACTGCTTAGTAATAGTATAGTACTTATACTGCTTACTAATTTAACCATACCTATTGTCTTAACAAATATGGCACGCTGTCGTATGTGTTCACTGGTAATTCAACTTCTTTTTAAAATAGGCTTTGAAACGTTGGCTCTTATCATTTTAAGTTCTTTACAAGACAATTTTGTCATATCAATGTTAGTTAAGAGAAAAGAAAAGTTTTTAGGTATTTACGTGTTTTTAAGAAAATCCTAGTTGTGACAGCCATATTAAACAAAAAGGCGTACAGACATTATACAGGTATATAATGTTTTTATTAGGAATTATTTTAAATAAATAAATTAAATAACAAAAAGGTTGTGGAAACCTGAAAACTTTATTTGACAATGACATAAGAGACTTTGACGGATTTGACAATAACGCATCTGTCGTAGTTTCGTTGGCCTCGAACTCCAATTACTGGTATAGGAGGGGCACCAAACAAGCCAAAATTTTTGATTTCCTTGTGCATAATTTATACACAAAGAAAATCATTATGCGTAAATTCAGAAAAAACTAGTTAGGTACCTATACTACCTATATTTTCCCCGGGCGCCAAATTGTGGAGGGCTCCAAACCAACCAAAAGTTTTGATTTCCTTATGTATCATTTACACATAAATAAAATCAAAATTCTTAATGAGTAAATTCACAAAAAGCTAAAATGGAATTTTCTTAAACTCGCTTTCTATAGTTTTCTCTTTTTTTATATTAACCATTTGGAGAATTTTTAAAACTAAAAGTATGGAAACAAGTTTATATCCTGTGCTGCATGTAGTACTTATTACTCTTATTAGCATCGATAAAATTGGAAATATACCTATTCAGTTCGAACACAGTTTTATTTATTTTGTTTCGCATTTTTTTTTAATAAACTAAAATTTTCCTAGTATGTAGGGCCTTTCCTGTCTAGTAGGTTGAATTTTGGATAGATCGCGGTATCCTAAAAGTGACCCTTTTTAGGGTTCCTACCTAAACTAGGAACCCTTTTAGTTTCGGCAGGTCAGACTAGACCGGCAGTACTAGAAAGTTGCAATTTGGTAAAGGTACATATACATATTAATTACGCCAAGAAAATAATATAATAAAATATAGAACAATAGTAAATCACAAGGGATCAAAATGATATATTTTCACGCCCGGATGAAGCGATGGATTCCACAATAGAATCCAGATAAGCAATGTTTTATCATGTGTGTCAAAATATTTAATAAGTTGCCGCAGGAAATTCAACAGCTACCATTCAATATTTTCCGAAAGAATTTAGAAAAAATCTTGCTTCAAAAACAGTACTACAACGTTAACGCCTTCTTAGATGAGAACAGTTCATTATTTATATTTTGACATTGACACTATCCTTTGCCTCGCTCTTAATATTCAAATTATTTTTTTACATGTTTGCATTAATTGTATTATGATTTTTTTTATATGACTTATTATTTATATCTTGTATATTTTAGATGCTAATAAATTAACCTAGGCTACGACTAGAATTAAGTAATGATTTTGCATGCTGTACATAAACAGCTAAAAGGATGTAAGTTCTTACCTTTACCTTTGAAATGTAATATCATAATGTAACTCCTTTTATGCGAATAAATTATTATGAATTATGAATTATGAACGTAGTGAGGCATTCTAAACTGGAATCCTGAGCGAAATGAGGGATTCAAGCGAACACATTAAAGCACGACCGAAGGGAGTGCTTTAAATCGACACGAGTTACGAATTTGGTTTTCGCACGTGTATACTGGGACGACGTTTTTCAGTACATTTGGTCCTCCGAAGACCTGACGTAAAATGAACCACTTCTCTTCTCGCAATAGCGCGTAACAATCACCCGAGTTAAAAAGAAGTTTTTACACATGTATCGAACGACTTTTTTCATAACAAGCGCCTTAAAAACACACGGCGATTTTTTTTACGCACGCGAAGCAAAGTTTACTTTTCCGCACTAGTTAGGTAAAAATATTTTTCCCCCTACACGTAAAGTGGCGATGGATTTACTGCTAGCAATGTCGATATTAGGTGTTAACTTTGGAAAACGAGAGAGGGGGGGCGCAAATTTGGCGCTTGCCCCGGGCGCCATTTATTCTAGCTACGCCCCTGGTCGCTCCTGCTTATTAATCTTTTGAACTTAACCTTACTGTCTTGGTTTTACCCTGATCTGCCTCATTCGCTTGATTTCTAAGTTTATGCTAATCGATATTAGGATGAATAAAGTTATATTTAATAATGTTATGCATATTTCAATTATGCATAATCAGTAATATGCGTATTAAGTATTATGGAATTTTATTATTTTGCCTATTCAATATTATGCTTAATTATTTATGCCAAATCCTTTATGCGAATTCATATTAGGACTATTAATATTAGGTATATTAAAGGGGACCCCGGTTAATCAATGGAAACTCTAGGCCACTTTAGAACCATTTCAAAATGAAAAGTAGTTTGAAATGTATTACAATCTGATTGATAACGTACGTAACGTACTACATATGTTTTCTGAGTACTCTTAGAGTTGAGTGTAACTATTAGCGATGTAACGAATACTCGCATTCGCGAATATTCGCATGTTTTAAAATATTCGTATTTGCATTCGCAAAAAATTGACGCGAATATTGCGAATATTTTTATCTAATTATTTCATTCGCATAAGGCAGGAAGTACTACATTCTAAGTTGACCTTAATACCTAGATGTCTAGGTACAAAAACATGCGACTCTAAAAATGATACATTTTAATAAAATTTCAGATTTATTATTATTTTCAACTTTAGGTATTGCACAATATTGCACACACAAAAGAGTATAAATGGCGGCCTTAATGCCTTTGGGCATTTTCTACCAACATTATCTAATGTTTGTGTATTATGTATGTTCTATAATACCCAATATTCGCATTCGCGAATATGAATCGCAATTATGGCAAATATTCGCATTCGCGAATATTCCAAAACCGATATTCTTTACATCGCTAGTAACCATAGAGTACCTATATTGAATGCTAGTAACTATAGCTACTTACGTTATGTACTGACTACATTGGCAACGGATTTATTTTGATTCGGTTACTAAGCAGACGACCCGGTTTTGGCCACAAGATACCTATTTATATAACACGGTCAGAGAAACTGGAACATATTTTACATAAAAAAACATTTGATTAGATACTTGACGAATGTTAGCACATATTTTGTAATTTTGCAGTTCAAGGATTAAATACGAAATTAGCGTAAAGTAAATTTACCATTATTAACCGACTTCAAGAATGGAGTAGTCCTAAATTCGCCTGAATATTTTTTTTGTATGTTTTTAATTCTTTTTTTAATATCCCCGAGAATCATGTTTTTTTTATCGAACGGGTATAACCCCGAGTCTGATGATGGGATCTTGGAGAATCGGTTAAAGACGGTTTTGAAGGTTTTAATTAGGTGGTTATGTAATTTATCCAGAGGAAATATTTTTTGTCAATCATTGCTGTTTTAGGGTTCCGTAGTAAACTAAGAAGCCTTAGGTATAGTTTCGCCATGTCTGTCTGTCTGTCTATCCGCAGCATAGCTCAGTGGCCGTTAGTACTAGATTTTAATAACATACTCGTATATCCAGGGAACGGACAAATGTGCGTCATTGTTTGCAATAATATGGACGTGATTCCAAAATTGATTAAATGAATAATCTAACGAATAATTTCTTAAAATTTCATTTCGAAGATTTAAAGTGAGTATTTTAAAAGGTTTTCGTAGTTACCGGTGTCAAATATGTAATTTTCTGAAAATGATTAATTATTCAATCAACTTAAGAGCCATATTAATGCAAACAATGACGCACATTTTTCCGATCTCTGCATAAATCACACATTTTGTCAGCCTTTGTAGCCTAGTCTAGTCGGTAGTGACCCTGCCTACGAAGCTGGAGGTTCCGGATTCGAATCCCAGCGAGGGCATTCTTTGTGTATTTATTTATCACAAATATTTGTTCCTTGGTCATGGCTGTCTACGTATTTAAGTACCTATATGTATCTATCTTATTATATATATCGTCGCCTGGTACCCACATCACAAGCCTTAATTGAGCTTACCGTGGGGCTAGGTCGATTTGTGTAAGATATCCCAAGACATTCATTTATTTATTTATTGGCCTCGGCCCATCTCATAACTCTCGACTTCTAAAGAACGGAAGCACTCTGTCAATAAACGCTTGCGGTCACCCAATCTCACAATACTCGTTAATTTGCCAATATTCTCCGATGCATTTATGGGTCACGCGGTTTGAAAAACAAAACTGCTATAAGGCTAAGTTTATCTATACTGTTCGTCAATAGCAAAACAATGTAAACAAACACCTAGAAACTTGCATTATTTCATAATAGTTATAAAATAAAATAAGTCCACATCATAAGATGGAAGTCTCTACTGTAAGGAACAGGGTTATTATGTTTTCAAAATGACGGGCGTTTGTCCGATCCTTGATAATCACCAACGTAAAACCTAAACCCTAGAGTACATTTTTAGTTAAAATGATTGATAATTATTAGTATTAACGTAAAAATAAACCTACGAACGCATTTCACGATATGTGTCAAAGACGTCAAATGCTATAAAAAGTCTGCCATATTTATTTACTTTTTTTGGTTCTACGGACGATTGGTATATATTGCAGATTAAATAGAAGCTTGTAAAATTGGCAAGCTACTATAGTTTACGGAACTACAGCAAGGTCATTTTTGTTTATGTTGTTACGCCTGGTTCAAAGTGCTCTAAATACAGTTGGCTTACAAGTCTTCTATTTTGGTGATGTTAGTAAACGAACATTTGTGGAATGCTTGTGACTGTTAGTACTGACTCAGTTGGTTTTTACCACGCTAGGAACATTCCTATAGGTTCGTCAGCCATTAGATACCTGGGATGTCCCATGTGTGTAAGTCATGTGATGATACTGAGCAACATTTACTACGGGAACAACCTCGCAATCGCAATAAAAAATTTACCACGTACATTTCGCCTCGGCCCAGAGGTCTTTGATACTATTTATTACTCAATACTAAACTCTAACGGCCACATTCACAAAATCTTAAAGGAACCTCTTGAAACATGCCGAAATGCCAAATCAGCGATTTAATTGGGACTTAGTTATAAAATTACTATCAGGTTTTTATGAATAAGCTTGTAAATTTCGAAATATGCATTCTTCATAACTGGGCACCTTTTTACAATTGGTGCCGTGATCAGGATTCTGTACTAGAATTAAGTAAAAACATCTTACTGTATTTTCCTAATTGGGAGCCATGCATATGAATAGGGCTGTAGAGTACTAAACTCGCACAGAAATATGGCACCATGTTACAATTGGTGCCGTGACCAGGATTCAGTACGAGAATTAAATACAAGTATCTTATTGTGTTTTCGTAATTGAATAGAGCTGCACCACAGTACCAAACTCGCAAAGAAAAAGGGTACTTTGTCACAATTGGTGCCGTGACCAGGATTGTACTGGGAGAAAATAAAAGCGCCACTGTGTTTAAGTTGTTTATTACCAGCGCACATGCGCCCGGTACTGGTCGGCCACCGCCAGCCGCTTGATGGTCTCGTAGCCGAGGATGATGGAGGAGGAGTAGCAGGCGGACTGCAGTTGCCGCGCTGAGAGACCTTTCGCGTAGAGACCCCAGAGGCCCACTTCGACCCAGAGGGCTTTAATACTTATACTTATTAGTCTTTTTACGGAACTGGAAAGGTCACACTCCGAAACATGCAGATTCTCTTTTTATATCGAAATTAAAAAGCCAAAACAGCAATTTAGTTAGACCTTTTGGGTAAAAACCTCAGAGAAACATCGGGACCCAGAAATCTTTGAATACTTTGGTGGTCAACCTCGTAGCCTAGTTGGTAGTGACCCTGCCTACGAAGCTCAAAATCAATTATGACCTATTTATCATTACCTTTTTACAATTGGTGCCGTGGCCAGGATTCTGTACTAGAATTAAATCCAATTATCTTAGTGTTTTCGTAAATGAGAGCCATGTTCATGAATAGAGCTGCACCACAGTACCAAACTCGCAAAGAAAAAGGGTACTTTGTTACAATTGGTGCCGTGACCAGGATTGTACTGGGAGAAAATAAAAGCGCCGCCGTGTTTAAATTGTTCATTACCAGCGCACATGCGCCCGGTACTGGTCGGCCACCGCCAGCCGCTTGATGGTCTCGTAGCCGAGAATGATGGAGGAGGAGAAGCAGGCGGACTGCAGCAGCCGCGCTGAGAGACCTTAAAGACCCTTTTCGGCCTAGAGATCTTTGAATACTTAATACTTTTTACTGAATTGGAACGGTCACACTCAGAAACTTACAGAGCCTCGTTTTATATCGAGTCCAATAAGCCAAATAATTGATTTGGTTAGAAAGATCTTTTGTGGAGAAACCCTAGAGAACCATCGGGACCCAGAGATCTTTGAATACTTTTACTCAATTTTAACGTAATGTATCTAATACCTTTTTACAATTAGTGCCGTGACCAGGATTCTATACTAGAATTAAATAAAAGTGTCTTACTGTGTTTTACTAATTTAGAGCCCTGTTAATGAATACCAAAGCCATTGAGATGTTTACTGTAGAATACCAAAGTCGCAAAGAAACAGGGTACGATGGTACAATTGGTGCCGTGACCAGGATTATACTGGGATAAAGAAAAGCGCCACTGTGTTTAAATTGTTTATTACCAGCGCACATGCGCCCGGTACTGGTCGGCCACCGCCAGCCTCTTAATGGTCTCGTAGCCGAGGATGATAGAGGAGGAGAAGCAGGCAGACTGTAGCAGCCGCGCTGAGAGACCTTTCGCGTAGAGACCCCAGAGACCCTCTTCGACCCAGAGGGCTTTAATACTTATACTTATTAGTCTTTTTACGGAGCTGGAAAGGTGACACTCCAAAATATGCAGATTCTCTTTTTATATCGAAATTAAAAAGCCAAAACAGCAATTTAGTTAGAAATACATTTTGAGTAGAAACCCCAGAGAAACATCGGGACCCAGAGATCTTAGAATACTTTTACTAAATTTTAACGTAAATTATGACCTACTTATCAATACCTTTTACAATTGGTGCCGTGACCAGGATTGTGTACTATGTAAAATTTAAAAAAAGACATCTTACTGTGTTTTCCTAATTGGGAACCATGCTTATGAATAGGGTTGTAGAGTAATATACTCGCACAGAAATATGGCGCCGTGTTACAATTGGTGCCGTGACCAGGATTCAGTACGAGAATTAAATACAAGTATCTTATTGTTTTCGTAATTGAGAGCCATGTTTGAATAGAGCTGCAGAGTACCAAACTCGCAAAGAAAAAGGGTACTTTGTTACAATTGGTGCCGTGACCAGGATTGTACTGGGAGAAAATAAAAGCGCCGCTGTGTTTAAATTGTTTATTACCAACGCACATGCGCTCGGTACTGGTCGGCCACCGCCAGCCGCTTGATGGTCTCGTAGCCGAGGGTGATGGAGGAGGAGAAGCAGGCCGACTGCAGCAGCCGCGCTAAGAAACCTTAAAGACCCTTTTCGGCCTAGAGATCTTTAAATACTTATACTTTTTACTGAATTGGAACGGTCACACTCAGAAACTTACAGAGCCTCGTTTTATATCGAGTCCAATAAGCCAAATCATTGATTTCGTTAGAAAGATCTTTTGTGGAGAAACCCTAGAGAACCATCGGGACCCAGAGATCTTTGAATACTTTTACTCAATTTTAACGTAATGTATCTAATACCTTTTTACAATTAGTGCCGTGACCAGGATTCTATACTAGAATTAAATAAAAGTGTTTTACTGTGTTTTACTAATTTAGAGCCCTGTTAATGAATACCAAAGCCATTAAGATGTGTACTGTAGAATACCAAAGTCGCAAAGAAACGGTACGATGGTACAATGTACAATTGGTGCCGTGACCAGGATTATACTGGGAGAAAATAAAAGCGCCACTGTGTTTAAATTGTTTATTACCAGCGCACATGCGCCCGGTACTGGTCGGCCACCGCCAGCCGCTTGATGGTCTCGTAGCCGAGGATGATGGAGGAGGAGAAGCAGGCGGACTGCAGCAGCCGCGCTGAGAGACCTTTCGCGTAGAGACCCCAAAGGCCCTCCTCGGCCCAGAGATCTTTGAATACATGTCGCATCGTGCCGACGCCTTCTACCTGTAAGTAAAATAGATTATCCGTTACTTAGTCTTTACACCTCTATTTGACAATTCTCTCCATTAATAAAGGTATTTCTCCAGAGTTCAAAACACAATAATTTATTTACTGTCACAAAAACTTATTCCTAAGTTAAGATGACTTTATTGTACTTCAATGTATCTATTTAGTATCTATTATCCACAAGTCTTATCGAGCATTTCGTAGCACAGTGTTTTTCACTATGTAACGTAGTATTAAAAACAGTCTATAAGTAGCTGTCGCTATCTGTCTATCCCTATGCATGCTTAAATCTTTAAAACTAGGTACGTAACGGACTATGACGTTTTTTTTAATAGAGTGATTCAAGAGGACGGTTTTAGTATAAGTGTTTTACCCATGAGAAGCCGGGGCTGGATGTTAGTAATTTGTAATTGGTTCCTAAAATTCTCGAGTCTTTCTTAAATTTATTCCAATACTCAACTAATATGTCGTTTTCTAACAGTTAATCTCGATTTTAAGAACCCTTACTATATGATTGTTGTGTTCGTATAAAGGTACAAGTCAATTCTCAATTAAAAGTGGGACGTATTTACTAGAATGCTTTGAAATATCCTGTAACTCGAAACCGGCGGTGTAGATCAGAAGATCAGTATGCTTAGCATATGATTGGTATCTTTTACTAACTATATGAATAAAAGTGGGATAGTATCTCGCGGCGACATATTCTCGCACTAATCCTGTGCTAAGCCTACAGAGGTATTGGTACCTGTAGCCTGGCTCGCACGATGTCCAGCGGGTTGGTGAGGATGGTGGTGGTGAACCCGCCGAGGGTCCCCGCCACGCACTGGATGAGGAGGTGGGACACCCACGTGGGACACAGCTTTAATAGCTCGTCTGAAACAAAACAATAGGTTGTCGTCAGAAATCTATCACTCTTGACATATACCATCTCTGCACGCTGGGCAAGCGGATTGACGATCGCAGTAATGTGTCTACTATGATGACGCTGCTGCCCATCATCAATCCTGAAGAATGGTCAATTGGTCAGTGACACTTCAATCCCTTAGTCGACTCTTACGACACCCGCAGGAGGAGTTGGGGTGGTGACAAAGGTATTCTTACTACCGTCACCACACGGCAACTTCACTTTGTATGTTTGCAAATCTTGCAACGAAGAATTGAACCAGTTGCGGTGTACCAATTGAGCCGAAATTTGGTACACTTACGTAATTACAATTTAGCTTTAGCTTTTAAAATTTAGCAAATAGTTTTACAATTTGTGGCCAGTTTCACAATACCCGGACCGGATAACAATATCATTCAGATAAAATTATCACTATCGTTTTCTCAGGCATAGAAAATAACAGGCATAGAAGACAACTAACATTTATCTGACAGATATGTATAGAATTAGTCGTGTAAATATATTTTTGACACAAACCCTGGTACGACGAGTTGGGTACGGTCGGCTCTAATAATATTTATACGATTTTGATCCTTATACCTTTGACATACGTTCCGAAATGTATACATATTATTAGACGTAACTGTACATATAGGCAGCCAGGGATCATCATCATGGTAGTCCCAATGTACGATTGACGTCTTTTTCGCTCTTATAAAGCGTTTTTAGGACTGCTTAAGGCGGGTCCACGTCGATTGATTTGGGTAGATGCTTAGGGTTGAAAATGTTGGCAAAATCTAATTTTTTTTCGGGAATGTTTGAAAATTTCGCTTTTTTTCGGGTTTTTACAGAAATACTCATAATCAAAGTATAAATAAATAAAAAAATAAAATAAAATAAATTTATTTTCCAAGTGGGCTTGTAAGGCGCTTTCAGACGTCAATCTTAACTTAACAATTTTGATTTTACATAGGTATTAAAACATTTTTTATAGATGTGTAGAGGGCATCTATACGCACCTTGGTACGCGGTGTAGAGCGCCCACCACAACGCCGAGTTAGGTACATAGGCGGCGAGAGACGCCAGGTACCCGCGGTAGTATCCGAGTACCCCGTGTTGGAGGTACACGCGCCGCGCCACCTCGCGGGCTAGCTGCGACTTCGTTAATCTCGCGTCTAGGTTTAGACCTAGGGGGTTGATTTTCTGCAAGAAAAAAATTGACCATATTAGACAATGGTATGACGTCGCGTGGGTGTTTCTTGATAATGGAGACTTGGAGGCTGACAACCAGAACTCGCTATAAAAACTGTCAGTACTCTTAGCAGCCTCTTATGTCAGTATTGAATCAGAACTTAGATACGATCTCAATTTCAAGTAGGTATTTGTTACTTAGTGAGTTTTGGTTGTCAACCGACGATATGGCAATATAGTGATTGTTGTGAGGGAGTGTTTAATATGTCTCACGCACAGATACTGTGAGTTGCCAAGAGTTCCAATTGGGATTGTAGATTATTTTCGGAAAGTTATATTTCGAGATCAAGATTGTTTTATGAGTGTTGTGACGATTTAACAGAAATAATAATATTAATAATTGTCCGGTCGTAACAATCGATCGCGTGAAAATATTAAAAAAACTGATAGCGTTCGCAGCCGTACGCCGCGCCGAGGTTGGTCGCGTAGGACACTTTGCCGCTGTTTGATTTTATCGCGTCTCGTCGCGACATGTCGCTTCGTGTTCGCAAGGGAATCGCTCACCTAGGACACAGCGAAGCCAATGACATGTAATATTTATAACTATTATGTACTTACAGGGTTCCTGCTGCCATCGGCGCGGCCTTTAACAAGCCCCAGCACCATCAAGTGTTGGCTCAGCACGTCGAAGGGCACTATGATGGTTTGACCGACGAGCGACGGACATCCGCCGCCTATACACTTCTTCTCCTTCTTAACCATGTCCCATTTACTTGTGGTCGGCTCTCCTAATATGGCGTCGAGGAATTTCTGTCCTGTAGGCTTATGATGGTACCGCGTCTAATCGTTTGTTGTCGTTGCTGTCACGTTCTAACAGGTATGCAAGTACGAAAGCGATGCGTAGCACGATAAATAGATAAAACGGGACCATAATAAGCCACCTGGGTCGTCTCGGGTGCTATTTGCGCATCCTTAAGGTCTTTCTTAACTAGCCCCATCCAAGTTAGCTTGGGTCTTCCGCGTCCCCTGGGCCTCTACCTGATTTCCAGTACCTTTCTCGTCATATGCTCTGGTGGTCGCCTCATGACGTGGCCATACCAACGAAGTCGGCTTTCGGTGAGTTTTTCCTGAATTGGCCATACCTTTAAGCTACCTCTGATGTGTGAATTCTTAATGTGGTCCAGCATTGTCACTCTGCCGGCCCATTTAAGTATCCTCATCTCCGTGATATGAAGTTTCCGCCTATAAACTTACACCCTGTATAGCTATTTGTACTTACAGGGTTCCTGCTACCACCAGCGCGGCCTTTAACAAGCCCCAGCACCATCAAGTGTTGGCTCAGCACGTCGAAGGGCACTATGATAGTTTGACCGACGAGCGACGCACAGCCGCCGCCTATAAACGACTGAAAAATAAACTATGTTGAAGCGACAAACGATTATTTGAGCATTTCTCAAAAAAATAACATTTCGATCACGTCTTGGCTATTGATAAAAAAAACCGGCCAAGAGCATGTCGGGCCATGCTCAGTGTAGGGTCCGTAGTTATTCAAACAACGGCTGGGCCGATTATGTTCGAAATCGTTTTATTTTAAAGTATCATATAAGTCCACTATTCATGATTTTTTTCATATTTTTTGGAACTACGGATCAAAAGTTAAAGGGGGGGACACATTTTTTTTCTTCCGGAGCGATTATCTCCGAAAATATGGACTTTTTTTGAAGACCCTTATTCTTTTTAAGAGACCTTTTCAATGATATCCCACACTATAGGATTACAACAAATAAAAAAATCATCCCTACTTCACCAGTTGGGGAGGTACCCTATTTTTTTTCTAGTTGTTACTGTACCAAATACTGTAAATTGCAGATTTCTAATATTAAAGGCCACTGAGCTGTGCTGCAGTCAGACAGACGGACATGACGAATCTATAAGGGTTCCGTTTTTGCCATTTTGGCTACGGAACCCTAAAAATGGTATGCTGGTAAAGGCAAAGATGCTATGCTATGCTATGTATGAAACATTCCTGTTTGTGTTATCAAACTGTGTTAAAATCTTTCATATAAATAAAAAAAAACAATAGACAGTGATAGTAAAAAAAATCGCTTACCTTAACTTTGGGACTAACGTCATATTTTCCTAATTCATGCCGCACCCCCTCGTACGTGGAAATGTAGAATACTCCAGATATTATCTGAAACTAAACCAAAACATTTTATTCATAAAGATGTACACATTTGGGTGGGTTTCAAAAAGATTGTATGTAAATAATAAGAAGAAAAATGTTTAATTAAATTTTCAGACGGTATGAAACTCTAGCAATGTTAGTTTACTAGGTACAACATACGATTTTATTATACCGATATGGCATTTGCAACCCCGCTATGGGCCTCCTTCTTCCACTACGGATACATCTGCGGCCTCTCGCTCCACACACGTGTGTACTCACGCTAGACAGCCAAAAGCCCCGGTACAGTCCAGAAACGCTTTTATGTTCTATAGGCCTCATTCATACACTGGAGCTAGATATACGGCCTCTCGGTCCATATCAGTACCTATACTTACGCTAGACAGCCAAAAGCCTCGGTACAGACCGGAGACACCTTCGTGCCTGTATATTTTGGATATGATATGGCATCCGCGACTGCGGTGTAGGCCTCCTTCTTACACTGCACATACATCTGCGGCCTCTCGCTTCATACACGAGAGTAATCACGATAGACAGCCAAAAGCCCCGGTACAGTCCAGAAACGCTTTATGTTCTATAGGCCTCATTCATACACTGGAGCTAGATATACGGCCTCTCGGTCCATATCAGTACCTATACTTACGCTAGACAGCCAAAAGCCTCGGTACAGACCGGAGACACCTTCGTGCCTGTATATTTTGGATATGATATGGCATCCGCGACTGCGGTGTAGGCCTCCTTCTTACACTGCACATACATCTGCGGCCTCTCGCTTCATACACGAGTGTACTCACGCTAGACAGCCAAAAGTCTCGGCAGTTCGGAAACGCTTTTACACCTATATATCTTGGACATAATGTCCAAGAATACGCTTCAGGGCTCCTTATTACACTGAAGCTAGATCTACGGCCTCCCGGTCGATATACTAGTGTACAGTCCAGAGACCCTTTTATGCTCTTTAGGCCTCCTTTTTACACTGAAGCTCAATCTACAGCCTCCCGATCTATACACGAGTCTACTCATACTGGACAGCCAAAAACCTCGTCAGTTCGGAGATTTCGTAGACGCATTTACGACTCCGACTCGGCTTTAGGCCTCCTTCTTACATTGAAGCTAGATCTACTGTTTTCCGATATGAATGAATATACTCACGCTAGACAGCCAAAAGCCTCGGTACAGCCCGGAGACACCTTCGTGCCTGTATATCTTGGATATGGCATCCGCAACTCCACTGTAGGCCTCCTTTTTACGTTGGAGCTGAATTTGTGTCTTCACCAGCGTTAGCGGGTATAAGGCGCAGCGTACTGGAAGTTACAACAAATGGTAAAATATAGATTTTAAAACATATTATATATTCGTTTTTGTTCAAGAATTATAATTTTACATGTATCCAGCGTTACTTGGGTGACCGACTGACCGTAACCATGGCAATATCAGACAGAAAAAAGTTGATTCATCCATAGGCTGATAAAAGTGGTAGTTTTGCTGGCGGTAGGGCCTCATGCAGGGTCCGCCCGGATAGCTACCACCGTCTTACCCGTCAACCTGCCGCTAAATAGTAGTGTTTGCACTGCTGTGTTTCGGTTTGGGGGTAAGATAGCCGGTGTAATTACTGGCATAGATAGAGGCAATCCATCTAAGTCCTCAGGACAGGCCGCGCATAGGCGATTTTTTGGTCATTATGGTCATGGGCCTCCTGCTTTCTATCAGGTGGACTGAGAGCTCAGTTGTCTACCTTCGTCACATAATAAAAAGTGATGAACTGATGAACGTGATGAAGTACCTAGTAGGTAAATAAATTACCTGTAAAACTGCTAAGCGTATACAACGGGAAAAACTTCGCTTTATCCATCATACTCCATTCTATTGTTGTGATTAGATGCGGGGGTGGATTTTCAACAATCGTGGCGGCCATTTTGTCTTCTTTTCTACACTCTACCTTCCTACTCCATATGCCAAGTAGCATCTACTTTATACTAACTAGATAACTCAAGCTCAATATTTGTCTATTATATCATATATACAATCTTTGGTAACTTATGTTAAATTGATCTATTATAAATAAAAAATGGAATAAAATTGTTTTAAACTTTGTAAACGTAATAGTAAAATAAATAATCAACAGAATTGAGACTAGAGATCTCGGATAATGTTACGTCTGTTTCTTAAGATATATGATCTGTAGGTTCCTCCATGGTCCTGCTAGAGTGCTTCTAGCACAGCAGGTATTCTGAAACAAATGATAAATACATCAGAAAAAGAAAGACTAAGCAGTAACTTAGGGCCCACGAAGCTGGGTTTACACGGGCTTAGTAGCTAATGCTTAGTACTTGTCACTTACACTTGTGAACTGTGTGTAAACATGTTGTATAAGTGCTTAGTATTAGTACAACTGCAAGTGCAAGTGATTAGAAGCCCATCCTATTTACTAAGCGACAAGCACCTACCCCCAACTAAAAATCTACTAATACTTGTCACTTGTCCAGTAGTGTAAACATTTAATGACAAGTGCATTCTGATTAGTGATTAGGTACTTAAAGCAATCGAAGTGTTCTGTTTACTTAAATTGGTCCGCCGACATCCTCATAAATAGTTTATACTCTCTTTGATCTTCGATTTCTAGCTCTCTTAACAGATTTGCAGAATTTCCTTCTCTTCTCAGCAACCACTGTCTTGTCCATAAACGCTTATTTTTGAACACTTCTCCTTGCAGATCTTGTATTATAGACATTAAAATAATATTAGAGTAATGCCTAAAAACATTTTTTAACACTAGTCGGCGGCGTTAATCCATGGCGAGATCTTATAAACTAATACCATTTACTAATACCAATGTGTAGACGGTTCCTTGCCACTTGTCACTGTACATATAAGTCCCTAACCACCTACACTAATGACAAGTACTAAGCCCGTGTAAACCCAGCAAACGCGTATTATACGGAACGGACGCTAGTCTAAGGCTTCGTATCCACTACAGGCAGCCTCGGGTCGAGCGGCCTCGACTTGAAGAAAATAGCCTCAGTTTGAGGCTGCTCGCTCTGAGGCAACAGCTACGGATCAGCTCGAGGCGTGTCGCCTCAGCTTCATCCGCCGGCGGCGCACTGCGCAGTTAAAAGCCAATACCAATGGCGGATGCAGGCGACGGGCGATGCAAATCGCTAGCGCTTAGTAGCTTATCGTAGTTTTCCCTCTTTCATATTAGTGCGACAAAGACAGCCGCCTTTCGCTTACGATTGACGATTAAGCGTTAGCGATTAGCAACTGTCTAAGCACCCTGTATACTTAAGTGTTGCATAAACTACTATTACTTGCGCGTGAACCACGTTAGGCCATGTGGTGACGGCAGTAAGAATACATTTGTCACCACCCCAACTTTTTGCAAAATCGTGCATAATAAAACATGCAAATATTATTTACTTTAGACTGAAAAGTATATTAAATTCAGTAATTGTAAAATCGTTAATATCGTTATGGTATGATTTACGAAATTCCAATAAAAAAATATTTCTTACTTAGTTAAAAACCACTAAACGTACGCAACGAAAACAAATTTCCGCCATCTTGCTTATAAACACATGAATTTTTTTTTAAATACAGTTATGCCAACGAATCACTAATAAGAGTAATAAGTTTGAAAGTTCATAAAATTTCCTTGCAAAATTAACCTAACATAATATACAAATCTAGTTTTCAAACACCAACTACGTTTTGGTTATGTACGATACATCGTACACCATGCATTTAAGGGTTAACTAACTTCGTAAACGAGAGCGAAGATGGCTGACGAATCCAAATTTAGTTTTAAAAGTACGGTTGCACGGCGCACAGTACAACTGACCGAGAGAGTTAAAAGTGTGATTGTAGGAGGGCTTAGGCCATGTCATGCTCCACAGCAGCGCCACCATAGCTTTTTTGAATATGAGTATATAGGAAACTATCTACATAATGTCTATAAAATTCTAGACTAGTTAAAAAAATATCTATATCACTAGCTTTATCGTGAGCTTCATTTCATTGTGGCGCTGCTGTAGAGCATACTTCACGGCAGCGCCACCATCAAATGTCTATAACTGTTTATCGTACAGGCACATATATGGCATCAAATAATTCTATAACAATTCTATGCCGACTGTGGAGCATGACATCTTAGGCCGGTTCTTTTTTTTTCTTAGATCGGTTCTTTTTTGTCAAGTGTCACTGAACATTATTTGATAGGAGATGCACAGCAGCGTCATCATAGTTGACACATTACTGCGAGCATGCATTTGACAAGCGTGATGGCGATTATGGGAATTTACCTCCTAATGGGTCTATATGCATAGTTAATAGGAGAGGCCTACGTCTAGCAATGGGCTGAGATAGACTGATGATGTAAACCGCGTTACGCATTTTATACAAACTTTGTAACATATTGACACAGGACCGGTCATTGTGGCAATCTTTGGGAGAGGCCTATGTTCAGCAGTGGACGTCTTTCGGCTGATATGATGATGAGGATGAAGATTGGCAACTGTATCTATATAGAAAGCACGCGCGTTTCGTTTTTTAGAGTTCTCGTACATTTTACAAGCCTTGAGTGCAATGAACTGTAGCCTTGAGTGACTTGCTAAAAACCCCGCACAATATAAACATTTCATAGATCAACGGCCTTTGAGGTCTTTGTCTGCCAATGGTTCAGACGGTCGCCGACCTTAGAATAAGATAAGAAAAGTATTCAATTGTTTTTTTCTTGAAATAGCAACACATGCCACTGATAATTTGTAATGTAATATTATATCAGGTAGATAACAGACATTGA
>JALPQI010025671.1:0-16900 GCA_025490895.1 Thaumatotibia leucotreta
AAGAGGAATGTTCAACTGATTCGACCAAATGAAAAAGAAAATAGAGGAAACATAAAACAAACTCGAATGTTTGAAATTTTCACATACGTACTGAGAAATGTAAGCGTGGTGAAGCATTTTTTTTTTTGGAAACGTCGATTGGATGTTGAGAGTGTTACGTGTAGCCTAGTGACAAACCCTAGCCTAGAAGTGAATAATCGAGACCAATTGCAGGTAGTTCGCCGCAGGTGGAACGTCATGTTCGAAACGTCAGGATGATAAGCTTACGCGATTAAGACCCGTTTTTCGTTAATATATAAATGATAATCGTGCTAGTTTAAATCGACCTACCTAGTTACATAGCTTGTTACATTTTTTAGACCAAGGTAGTATAATAGGTTATAGTACCTACATAAATAATAGTTTTGTGAATTTGATGGTAAAAAAGGGAACAATAAACTATAATTGCTTTGATTCATAAGAGCAATTGTTTCTACTTACCAATGTTATCGTTTTGTGCTCCATTTGATCTTATCGATACAGCATCGTCTTCGGGCGATGAAGGACGCATTGGCTCGTCAGGTGGCTCATCCTTCGGTAGGGTAGGATGCGTTGGGGTAGGAGGTTCGGTGGAGTTTTCATTTCTAAATCTCCGAACCGACAGTAACGGTGATATCCTGGGAGGCGATGACTCTGTTTCTTTAGACTCTCTATTATCCCTTAAATCCCGAGGTACCTCGCGAAGGTCGCGAGGTTCTCGTGGTTCTCTATGTTCCCTAGGTTCCCTAGGCTCTCTTGTTTCTCTGTGCTCTCTAGCGTCACGATGCTCGCGATGTTCTCTTAAGTCTCGCGGTTCTCTGTGCTCTCTATGCGACTCCCTCGGCTCGCGGCTTTCTCTCGGATGAGCTTCTCTTGAGTCTCGATCTTTGTTTTCTCTATCACGGGTATCCCGCAGGTCCTTCGCGTCACGCCTTTCTTCCCTCTCCCATTTTTCGCAACCTTCTAGTCTCTCTGACTCCTGACACTCTTTGGTGTCCTGGGATTGGCACTCATCCATTGGTTCAGGAACGTTTCTTGTGTCGATACCAGCTGCACTTAATGTAGTCATTTCAGCTAATCCTTTAACCTGAAATCAACAGTATTTTTTTGAATAGATATGCGACGTCAGTAAATGAATGTGATACACTGAGCATGGAATTGGATATATATTGGATTTTTCACGATTTTGTTTTGTGATCCTTTTGCTAATAATAAACCAAATACTTTGCCCGTGAATGGGTTGCAGCAGGTGTACAACACAGCAAATTTCTCCAAAGGGCGTAGAGGCCCTTTGGAGAAATTTGTGTTGTGTTGGATCTGTATCCCCGCGCAATCCTATCAAAAAACCGGGATTTGTAAGCCCGTGATCCTCAAGGAGAACCAAATACTAATATAAAAAAAAGTTCTAGCTTATGACTGCTACTTTTAGTAACAACACTACAGGATGCAATTATTCCCGAGCTTTCGATAATTCGTCTTACACCTATACCTAAGCCTGTGTTATGTATACAAGTACATAATATTATTTACCTATAGTCTTTAGGTATTATCTTATAATTAATTCAATAGGTATGTAACAACCATCTGTTTTAAACTGCCACTACGTTCTCTCTAGAATGATTCTATGATTTGTTAAACTTAACTAAACGATCAGTTCAAAAATTCAAAATCTGTAAATTTCGAGGATTCTTCTATTACGAACGTAGACGTCATTATTGTGACGGAGAAGAATACTCGAAATTTGCGAATTTTCCCTACAGGTAGATACCATGCAGCACACAGCTATCAGCTATTAATTGATAGTGAAAAATGAATGAATCCTACCTGGAGGCTCTCAGCAGTTTTGAGGAGCGCAGGAAGTTGGCAATACTGGACGTTGACCTCTCCTTTGTACATGAAGTCGACCAGGGTCCGCAACTCCTCCAGACCCACGTCTTTGAGGATCACTATGGGGTGGCGGGAAGGGTGGTCCACGAACAGCGAACGGAAGTAGGTTGAACACGCGGATAGGACAACCTGAATTTCGAGATAAAGACCCATTAAATATTTTGGCACATTAAAGATACTGTTTATCTGCAGATATATCACTGTTATCATTATTATCGCTCAGCAGTCATATACACCTCAAAACTTATTTGGAGCAAACCCCATCCCTGCTGAGCACGTAAAAAAATGAAAGCGTGCTTAGCATGAGCTGCCGCCGCGTTATTAACGCGATCTTACTTCCTATCTATCCCGTTTGTACTCATGTACCTATTGGTGTGAGCGAACAGGGCAGAAAGAATTTAAATCCAGGTTAACCTTTTCAACGCCACGAACCACTAAAGTGGCCGTGTGTTGTCCTGCCTACCACGCCAGCAGCCACTAAAGTGGTCATCGAGTATGCTGTCAAAGTAACTGTCTTGCTGACAGATAAGGTTTGTTTTAGTTGTTCATTAGTAGAGATACTGGCGTGTATGTCACAATTTGATGCGAGAGGGAAGGCGTTGAAAAGGTTAATAACTCAGCGGTATCTCATGATACGGCTACAGCTCCTATATTGAGGTACTTTATTAAAAACGAAAACAAAAACAATCCATTCATTTCATTCGGATTGAAATTAGCTTCCGTAATATGCTAAAACGCTATCAGGATTCTGTTTACACTCTCTAATAATAGAAGAATTTCTTAGAAATTTCATAAAAATAACGTTACGTACGTAACTAGTTTTCACGAAGACTAAGTGAACTTTATTTTGAATGAAAAATTTCAGCTACTTAACAAGTATTCGTCAGGCCAAACTTAGTTTGATGAACTAGAAGGTTCGCGATTACATGTTAAGTTGTTATACTGTTAGTATGGGTCAAGAATTAATAAGTTCGGATATCTTAAGTGATTCGAAGAAGAAGTTGTAATAGTTATTTATGTGGCTGGCGCATAATAAGAGGCATTAAACATGAGTGTGGTTTTATGAAACGAGCCGTAGGCGAGTTTCATAATAAGATCACACGAGTGTTTAATGCCTAATTATGTACAGTCACATACATAACTTTATCTACATGCATATAATAAGTTTTCTACAATATGTTTATTTTTGTGGCAGCAAATTATTGGTCACGGTTGTAGCGGCGTCCCGGATTTCTGGTGGTGTTTCACACATTTCAACATCACTGTCTTCGTCGTCATAAATAATTTTTCAGTGTAAATATTTCACAACGAACTCGATAATATTTAACTTTCAAGTCAACAGTCCAAAAAAGTTGTATGTTTGAAACCACAGAGCACGGACCTCTTTAGTGTGTAACCTATAGGCAACCCTCCAACCTCCTTGTTTGAAACAATTCAAACAAAACAAATGACTGAACTGACATTAGTTTTTTTTTATTCATAAACCAGGTAAGGTCTTGAGTCGATATCGATTCTCAAATCGATTCTCAGTATTCGATATTTAGAAGAATGTATGGAATATGAATTTTAATGTGAATGAAATTACAAATCGATTAATTCGATAATCGAAGTTAAAGTGTGTTTTTTCTTTTTAACAGAATGTTCGAAATTTAATTGTGATTAAGATATCGGTTGCCGATATCGTAAAGTAAAAATTATGATACACCCACAGATACAGATTTCTTAAAGTAGGCTATTTGCTTACCGCCGCTAAACATATTGTAGACAACTTATGATATGGATGTAGATAAATATTTTAAAAAATACTAACAAAGACACTCGCCTACCTCACAAAATTTTTTACTAAATAGTGAAAACATAATGTACATTTTTTAAATTGTTAATTAACGCAAAATCATGCAATAGGTCCCAGACAATACCTAATAGCTTAAACAAGTGTGTCACTGTGTTTCCTGAATTTGCGTTTACAATCACTTATCCAATGTCACGCCTTGGCCTTATGTTAAATAACAAGTAAATTAATAAAAATGCCTAAATGTGTAGACACGCATCTAATTATTCCATAGAGTATTTAGTATTTTAAATGAGCGATTTAAAAAAACGACTTCCGGTTAATATTAGAACCCTTACTTTATAGGTGTTAGAAATAGGTATTATGAATGGACAAAGTACCTATTATGATAGTTATGAAATAAACAGGTCTTAAGACCGATATGAAATATGACAAGTTTTTTGGTTCTGAATCTTACAAATTGGATACATTGGATACTAATTTAGTCACAAACTTTTCAACCAAGCTGTCTTTCATAAGTACGAGTATTGTAACTAAATGTAGGTAGAAAATTGTTGAGTTTTATAATTGCGATTTAAATATTTAGAATAAAACTTTCATAATTGCGATAAGGAATTAAATTTGTTAGTGCCTACCTAAAAAACAGACAAACTGGTCATTGAAAATTAAATGGTGTTGAAAACGATGGCCAGGACCGCATATTGTGCTGATAAGAAAAGTTTGACGTTCAATAGTGGGGCGCTAAATATTAAGTCTAAACTGGCTGCAAAACGATCTGACTACTTATTCTGATACTCTTGTCAGCGGTAGGTAAGAATGAAATAATTAGCATTATGTTTACAGTTGTCAGATAGTTTTGCGGCAACTTAGTATTAAGATATAGGATGAGGCGAAGATACCTTGTGAGCTCTAATGGAGGCACCCTCGGAGCAGGCGAGCGTGACGTCTACCAGACTCTCGTCGTGAAGCAACTGGCTGAATACTCCCAGCAGGTTGCTCTGATGATTGTTCCACCTTAGGCAATAGTGCTCACTTCCCATGTCTGAGCTAGCTCCCGCCGCTGAAAACAAAGGAAACATACATTATTTGAAAAATTAACATAATTTCTTGCTTTCGGACGTAGGCTGCGGTATATTTATCACATCAGTCTATTTCAGTCCACCGCTGAGCATAGGCGTCTCCTTTTATCAATGCGTATGGACGCATTAAGGAGTAATTTGTAGGGGTTGATAAATGGAAATTCCTGGTATGGTCAAGAACTATACCTATAAGTCAGTTCGTCGTTCATAGTCGTCGTACTCATTTTAATATGCGTCGCTAAACTGTGATTATCCGACTTCTTTTGTGCAATAAAGGGTTTATTACTTGCTCACTTACGAGCTGTTCTTGGAACGTACTAGTCTACTATATTATCTGTAGTTGCTTTACTACCTAGAAGTTAAGGAAACGGACATTATGTAGTACTAAATAATGCCCTATTGCTATGATCTCACAGACTTGGAATTTGGAATTTAAGATTATCAGACGGTCTGATCAAATAATCTGAGTTCTTATTGTCACCCAAAACGGACTCAAAAATTATTTATTGCATGATGATCCTTGACCACGTTTTAATGTTTTTAACGCCAACATGCGAAACAATTGTGCCGTGTGACTGACGCCGTGGGGGTAAAAAATATGTAGAAAAATAAAATATGCCAACATTTGCATGAAAACATGAAATTATTAAATGCCGTCATACCATGAGGTGCGTAACTTATAAAGATTTCATATGGCACCTTTAACGGTCAAAAGGTTAAACCGAAAATCACATTTAAATAAGTTTGCGACGGCCATGTCGACCATTCTTCGGCCATAGTATTTAACAAACGCGATAGGCTCCTAACCTTGATTTGCAAAGGACAGGCGGGTTCGATTGATTCGTGGAACCTAAAAACGGTCTCTACTATAGGCCCGATTTCTCAGAATTAGCTTGAATCTAGATACGACGTTTTAAATCCACTTTAGGCCTACCGGGAACTTCGAAAATCGTAATTTTAGAGCATCTATCTTTATCACTCCAACGAAGGTGTTATGGGTATGTCGGAGACAGATGCTTAAATATTACGGTTTTCGAGGTTAACGATAGGCCCTCTGAATGCTTCAGCCGTTTTTTCTGCACGCATATCGGCCTGACGCTTTTGTTACACATTCCGTTATCCTTATTTCCCTAACGAGGACTTTGTATTAACTGAGACTGCACGACATATACATGACATATTTTATTCTAACTTATGTTTATATTTTTTACTTTGACTTATGACTGACTATATGCTGTACATCTAGGTACCTACACCTAACTTTTTTTATTGTTAGTTCTGATTATTGACGTAATAGTAATTACTTATTAGTTACGAGTTTGTTTGGTATTTCAAGAAGCAATCGTCAAGATTCTTTGTCCAAAATTAGAATCACTCAGAGGGTTCTCACCCTCTGAGTGTCTATCATCATCATTTTCCTTAAAGCAAAGATGAACCAAGGATGAGTTCTGCTCAGTAGCGTAGGTAAGTATACTTAATAAAAATTTGGGTGTTCTAATTGATCGCACACTTTCTTGGGTACCCCAGGTTGGTGAGATCAGTAGGAAGTTGTTTGCTTCGTTGGGGTCGCTTCGTAGGATCCGTAGCTTTTTACCCCTTGCCACCAAAATTGCGCTTGCCCAGTCTTTGCTTCTTCCTATATTAGATTATGCTGATGTTTGCTATCTTGACCTAACGGAAGACCAGCTTAACAAACTTGAGCGTCTCCAGAATGCCTGTATAAGATTCATATTCGGCCTACGAAAATTTGATCATGTCTCGGAGTTTCGTTCCCAACTAAAGTGGCTCCGTATACGTTATCGTCGCAACTCGCATATTCTTGCTCTTCTTTATAATACTCTTTTTAACCCCACTACTCCTTTTTATCTTAAGGAGCGGTTTAACTTCCTTTCTTCCGTTCGGTGTGCGGGGAAGCATCTTCTTGCGCCTCCTTCTTCTTCATCGAAATTTTATAACAGCTCCTTTACGTTTCGGGCTGTTCGGTTGTGGAATGCTTTGCCGCTAGATCTACGATTAGCAAAATCTCTTCCAATTTTTAAAAACCTTTTGAAATCACATTACCTTTCCCTGCCTTAACTTGAGTTATTATCATTAGTTTTTTTTTTATGTGTATTTACGTTTATTTAATATAAACACTTATTTGTATGTATGTATGTATGTATATATGTATATATCTTTATTATATTACCTATGTTTTAAATTGATTTAATTGATCATAATTCTTAATTTGTTCTCATATCGGCACTACCCGATTATAATTATTTGCTAATGTTTTCATTTCCTGCTACCCTAAGGTTGTCTGGAAGAGATTGCTTGTAAGCGATAAGACCGCCTGTTGTTGCCTATCGATACATGTTTTTCTGTAATTGTATTTTAATTAAGTATGTGGTGCACAATAAAGAATATATTTACTTACTTACTTAATCGTAAATAAACACAGGCACGGTAGGGAAAAGGACAGTCATGTTACTTTCCACCTCAAAGAGATTTCTACCGATAAAACCGACGGTTGTTTGACTTTATTAGACTTTAAATACCTACTTTTATTTCTACAAGGAGTAACAAAAATAGTAGTACTCCTTTAAGTGTGCATTGAGGATATTGTTTGATGAGGATGAGATTAAAACAGTAGGAGCAATATTTTTTTCTAATCCAAATACGATACTCAATATATATTATAGGCCCTTAAGCGAACACTATCACTACCTACCTACATCTTATTGTTACATCATATCGTATTATTATTTAGATTTATTACGTAGATATCGGCCAATATACTACAAGTCACTATGATAATTTTATTGAAAAGCGCAACGAACATTCCGTTCTCTGGTGACGAGATACCGTAAAACGGGGTAAATAGGAATGACGGGGTAAAGTTTCATATTTCATAAATTCCGCTTTTCTAAACTGGATGGTTAATATCGAACTGGGGCCCATTTCTTAAAAGCTTGTAACTTGTAATACAAGTGGAAGTCTGTTTTTGACACTATTAATTAGGTAAGGATATCCGCTTGTATTACAAGTTACAAGGCATCGAGAAATGGGCCCCAGGAGACCAGTTTACTCCATTATTCTAATTTATTCCCTCATCCCTATTTACCCCGTTTTACAGTAGGTACTAAGATAAGAAAATAAATAAAAACTGTTTTACTTAGAAAATAATAAACTTACTTACTTACTTAGAAAAACGTATATCTACTGACGAATGTTGTACCATAACCTATTAACCCTTTAAACACCAAGAACCACTAAAGTGGTCTTGTGTTATAATGAATCACGCCAGCATTCCAGCAGCTACTAAAGTGGTCATCGAGTTATCTGTCAAAGTAATTGTCTTACTGGCAAGATAAGGTTTATTTTCGATACTTTCCTCTCGAATTAAAATGTGACATAGGTACGCGCATACTTTTAAAGGGTTAACATTATACTTAAATATTTTATTTTATCATTCAAAATTAACTAAAAAAGTTATCCATAGATATAGGTATTCACTATTTACCTTTTTACCCGACACAAGTTCCTTATTGGTTAAAAATTCGTACTTATCTACTTAGGGCGTGATAGGTAACCAATCATTATGATATTCGGTGCGTTCCTTAATCATTGCCAATCTTGGATTTACAGACGGATTTTGATAAAAAAAGGAAAAGCACCTTCAAATGATTAAGATAGGATTTTCATCAAAGTATACCTACTTTTATAACGCGGAAAATAACATTGTAATAATGATTATGTTATATAATACAAACAGCATACATCAAAGGCCTAAAATGTACCTAGTACATGTGGGTAAGACCTTTTATCGGGTAAAATTGTCTATAGGCTGTTATTAACTGTTAGGGCCTTTCAGAGACAGTGAGTGACAGTGAAGTACTAACGTAACCATATCGCAAATGGGGAAGACCGTTGTTGAGACGAGATAGGGGTAGTTCTATACGATTATTCAGTCGCAACAATCAAGTCATTACCATTCCCAAATTATTGACGAACTGCGTATAAATGGCGGAGTCATTTTCGATTATTTTATAGCAGACGCATGTTTGTCTGCTATTCTGGCATAATAGTCTCGTTTGCTTTTATAAAACGGTAAATAAAGTGGTGACGGTAATGAACAAAAAAAACGCGTAACAAAATCGCATAGATACACCGATAGACTCTTTTTTTTTAAAGAGTGGCCAGAGGCAGGTCAGCCTAGAGCAGATTGGAGAAAATGGGAGGAGGACTTTGCCCAGCTGTGGGTCACTATAGGCTCACAATATCAATAGCAAGTAACTCATGCCACTACGTAAAGCATCAGAGATCTACATTTATTAATATTCTGAATAAAGTATAATGAGACTGGTTTTCCCTTCGTATACGCTACATCGAAACTAAGATCGCTCCGCGTCGTGATCGTGACTAACAGTCAGACTAAGCTAGAATGCCATAAACAGTCCGTAGTTCTACCGCTCATAAGTCTTTTTCAGGTACGTCGAAATAGGCATGGAAACTATATTTACTTATATAACTAAGAGTACGCACGTGTATCCGTTATCAGCTTCCAGAGGCCTATTTTACACGCGCCATAACTTATCACTTATCTATTGTTATATTAATGTCATCATTAGTGTTTTATCAGCGAACTTAGTACCTAATTGTTACGTTCAGCTGTCGATAGGGTGTTGTTTTGATTAAAATTATCGTTTTTTGGCCAATTTGTTGGTTTATCAAACTGATAATTCTTACACGTGTAGTAAGATACCAGCTGGGCGCGACCTTCAGCTCTGGACTTCTATGGAACAAATGGAAACGCAAAAATTACTACTAGAAAACGTTATTCAGTTGTTATGATATTAAAAAATGGTCCATTGACCGCGTCGTAAATAGTAGCGCCTATTGACGTAGGCAGTAAACTTCCACATTTTTACAAGCTTTTATTTAGTTTCACCTGTCCCGTTGTCTGTCGTTCTGTAATCAAATCTTGCAACTTAAATTTGATCCACTTCCCGGTTTCCGATTAAGCTGAAATTTAGAATGCATGTATAAATCGGATGACAATGCAATGTTATTGTGACATAGAGATGATCTGATGATGGAGCTGGAAGGTGGCCATAGGAACTCCGTAATTAAATGATGCAACCCTATCGAGTTTGAGCTGATTAGATTCGTCTTGACAAGTACTTTGATACTATATGGTAACCAGGGTCTGATGATGGAGCCGGAAGGTGGCCATAGGAACTCCGTAATTAAACGATGCAACCCTATCGAGTTTGAGCTCATTGGATTAGTCTTGACGAGTACTTTGATACTATATGGTAACCAGGGTCTGATGTAGGAGTTGGAAGGTGGCCATAGGAACTCCGTAATTAAACGACGCAACCCCATCGAGTTTGGGCTCATTGGATTAGTCTTGACCAGTACTTTGATACTATATGGTAACCAGGGTCTGATGTAGGAGTTGGAAGGTGGCAATAGGAACTCCGTAATTAAACGACGCAACCCCATCGAGTTTGGGCTCATTGGATTAGTCTTGACCAGTACTTTGATACTATATGGTAACCAGGGTCTGATGTAGGAGTTGGAAGGTGGCAATAGGAACTCCGTAATTAAACGACGCAACCCCATCGAGTTTGGGCTCATTGGATTAGTCTTGACGAGTACTTTGATACTATATAGTAACCAGGTTCTGATGATGGAGTTGGAAGGTGGCAATAGGAACTCCGTAATTAAACGACGCAACCCCATCGAGTTTGGGCTCATTGGATTTGTCTTGACGAGTACTTTGATACTATATGGTAACCAGGGTCTGATGTAGGAGTTGGAAGGTGGCCATAGGAACTCCGTAATTAAAAGACGCAACCCCATCGAGTTTGGGCTCATTGGATTAGTCTTGATGAGTACTTTGATACTATATGGTAACCAGGGTCTGATGTAGGAGTTGGAAGGTGGCCATAGGAACTCCGTAATTAAAAGACGCAACCCCATCGAGTTTGGGCTCATTGGATTAGTCTTGACGAGTACTTTGATACTATATCGTAACCAGGGTCTGATGTAGGAGTTGGAAGGTGGCAATAGGAACTCCGTAATTAAACGACGCAACCCCATCGAGTTTGGGCTCATTGGATTAGTCTTGACCAGTACTTTGATACTATATGGTAAACCAGGGTCTGATGTAGGAGTTGGAAGGTGGCAACAGGAACTCCGTAATTAAAAGACGCAACCCCATCGAGTTTGGGCTCATTGGATTAGTCTTGACGAGTACTTTGATACTATATAGTAACCAGGGTCTGATGATGGAGTTGGAAGGTGGCAATAGGAACTCCGTAATTAAACGACGCAACCCCATCGAGTTTGGGCTCATTGGATTAGTCTTGATGAGTACTTTGATACTATATCGTAACCAGGGTCTGATGTAGGAGTTGGAAGGTGGCCATAGGAACTCCGTAATTAAAAGACGCAACCCCATCGACTTTGGGCTCATTGGATTAGTCTTGACGAGTACTTTGATACTATATCGTAACCAGGGTCTGATGTAGGAGTTGGAAGGTGGCCATAGGAACTCCGTAATTAAACGACGCAACCCCATCGAGTTTGGGCTCATTGGATTAGTCTTGACGAGTACTTTGATACTATATGGTAACCAGGGTCTGATGATGGAGTCGGAAGGTGGCCATAGGAACTCCGTAATTAAACGACGCAACCCCATCGAGTTTGGGCTCATTGGATCAGTCTTGACGAGTACTTTGATACTATATGGTAACCAGGGTCTGAAGTTGGAGTCGGAAGGTGGCCATAGGAACTCCGTAATTAAACGACGCAACCCCATCGAGTTTGGGCTCATTGGATTAGTCTTGACGAGTACTTTGATACTATATGGTAACCAGGGTCTGATGATGGAGCCGGAAGGTGGCCATAGGAACTCCGTAATTAAACGACGCAACCCCATCGAGTTTGAGCTCATTGGATTAGTCTTGACGAGTACTTTGATACTATATGGTAACCAGGGTCTGATGTTGGAGTCGGAAGGTGGCCATAGGAACTCCGTAATTAAACGACGCAACCCCATCGAGTTTGGGCTCATTGGATTAGTCTTGACGAGTACTTTGATACTATATGGTAACCAGGGTCTGATGATGGAGCCGGAAGGTGGCCATAGGAACTCCGTAATTAAACGACGCAACCCCATCGAGTTTGGGCTCATTGGATTAGTCTTGACGAGTACTTTGATACTATATGGTAACCAGGGTCTGATGTTGGAGCCGGAAGGTGGCCATAGGAACTCCGTAATTAAACGACGCAACCCCATCGAGTTTGGTCTCGTTTGATTCGTCTTGACGAGTCTTTTGCTTTCGTCCCATATTAATTATATATGATTGATTGGGTTGATGACCCAATTCCAAGGTGAGCACGTGCCGAGGGCTGAATGGTATGAGCGTGTATAAACATGTCTTGCCGCTAACGTTGCGCCTCAGGGTACCAGGGCGAACCCTGTTGTATTGTAACCCTTATCCTTCTACAATGGACCTCTGGGGGGATGGACCGTTATTTGTACTATACTGGTGGGAATAACATGAAAAAAAACAGAAACAACTACACAAAGAAAACGACATTTAGAGATGGCGAAATTGAAGAGATGAAATTAATGAATCAAAAAAGAATGATCAGATTGATATTAATAAAATAATACACACAGACATTAACAAAACAGGAGGTCTTCCAAAAGAACTAGAAATATTTGTTGGTGCTAAAGTTATGTTGAGGTCTAACGTTGACGTTGCTAAGGGACTTGTGAATGGAGCAATAGGTTACATCACTGAAATCATATGGCCGTATTACAGACGTGCTCAACTATACGTTAGCGATGTACCATCGGTTTGCGTAGACTTTGGAAACAATGGCATTCACATAATACACCCTAAATAAGTTCAATTTCCTGCTAAATTTAATCACGGTACAGCTGAAAGAAGAATGCTCCCGATTGTCTTGTCTTGGGCTTCAACTGTGCATAAAATGCAGGGAACTACTGTAGATCTTGCTGTTATTTATTTAGGCTCCAAATTGTTCGCTGCTGGTCAAGCTTATGTAGCTTTAAGCCGAGTTAGGTCTTTAGCAGGTCTTCAAATCGAAGAACTTGACTGCTCCAAGTTGACGTCGAAGAAACCTTGTAATGTTGATGCATTAAAAGAAATGGATAGAATGAGAAACGTTACAAATAACTAACAAGTGATTACATCATTTCAACATTATTGATATTTAAATCAGTACATATTACATATCATGTGAACGAACTACGGACTTCATAACGGAATAACGCTGCTACGCGCTGCAAACTACGTCGTAGTAAATCTGGAATCAAAAATAGAGGTACTAAAAAGTTAAAAATAAAATTAAAGAAAAAAAAAACCTTTTTAAAAACAAGCTTTTATTATTTGTTTATAAAATGAACTAAAAAGTTAAAAATAAATTAACTCTAAAAATAAATATAACACTTTGTAACTTGATTGTAACCTTTAACGACAAATAAGCGTCTTCGTCTAGGACAAAATAATTCCATATTTTACAAATTTATTTAATTTTAACACTAAAACTTTTCACCATACATAATTATTCAATCTCGTCCCCCCTCTTTTCATAGTCCCCATATATAAATGAAAGCGTGTTACATTGTGATAGCTTGAGGAAAATGTTGTGTTGTATTAAATGTAACACGCTTTCATTTATAAATGGGGACTATGATAAAGAGGGGGGACGAGATTGAATAATTATGTATGGTGAAAAGTTTTAGTGTTCAAATTAAATAAATTTGTAAAATATGGAATTATTTTGTCCTAGACGAAGACGCTTATTTGTCGTTAAAGGTTACAATCAAGTTACAAAGTGTTATATTTATTTTTAGAGTTAATTTATTTTTAACTTTTTAGTTCATTTTATAAACAAATAATAAAAGCTTGTTTTTAAAAAGGTTTTTTTTTCTTTAATTTTATTTATCATACATCTGCTAAGCGCGCGGCGAGGGATTCCCAATAAGTACAGGATCTAAATATCGTGATGAAATCTACGTAAAATGAATGAGATAAGAATACTTATTCTGGTTTAATTATAGCTCTAGTAATAATATAATTATTTTAGTTTCAACTGCCTCAAATTTTCTCTACTTTGTTCTACAATGGGAAAGTAGAGCAGTCTTTACGAGATTCATTACGAGTTTTTACTCGTGGCATTAAGGCCGGCTTTTTTACTAAGTATGTGTTATTCCTAAGTCTACAGGGTGTAAGTCTAATACGGGCGAAGCTCTTAACGGGTGTTAGTTTACGACATAATAAGTACATTCAAATAACTTTTACTTAAAATAAGAGCAACAAATTATTTCATACAAAATAATTCGGCGCGCAATGTAGAGCAACATGCGCGAGTTAAACACTCGTTGACAGCTAATTTCAAAACCAGATGACATAACTGCCATATCAACAATAACAAATGTTCGTACCTACATTGCTGCTCCGATTATCTTAAAAAAAATCTGTGGGGTCATAATTAAGAGTATTTAAAAAAAAACCTTGTAATCCATGATCACACTAATGAATCCCATGCCTGGTTTAATTGATTGCCCGTATTAGATTTACACACTGTATATAATACCTACTTAAAGCAGGAATAAATATCTTCGTAATTATTAAGCTTCTTTTTGCGCTTTTTAAATGTTTTTTTGCGATTAACCACGACTGTATTTGGTACAGTAATATATTATTATATTAATTGTTCTACTCAAACCCATAAGTTACAAAACAGATTTGCATAAATGCATAGATAGTTTTACAAAATACCTAGTTGTATGTACTAAAAGCAAGGCTGAATACATTTAATTACATTTTGTACGCTTGTAAGAATCACAATTCGCGAATGAATTCCACTTAATCCAATTAGTTAATTCTCAATTAATCAGTATAAATATTTAAAGAGTAATCAATCAATGAAGTTTCAATTAAAAATGTTTATTACCTATTCAGTCTGCAGTGTCTGCGTGACTAATATTTTCAATGAAAACTTGGTTATCAATGAACTATCAATTGAGTTAGTAAATAATTTTGCTATCAAGATACGTCGTTACTATAATTACGATCAATAAACTCCTTCATGCTGAGAAAACTTGAACTCTGCTCTTTATTACAAAAAGTGATATTTTGTTCTACACCAAACAATTCCACGTTGGTTTGAACTAAGACACACACGCGTTACCTTACGTAAAAAAAATGCGACATCGACAGCACCATTGCGAACTTAGTGTATTTCTTTGTAAATATTTATACAATTTATGCGTATTTGAATTGAAACTATAGGTAGTGAGACATAATAGCTGTAAATATAATTTAATGGTTAAACTCATATAGGAGCCTAGGTCGCCATTCATAGGCACAGAGCCCGTGCTAAATCGTCGCGCGCGCGGCTTTTTTTGGCGTATTTATTTGGGCCATACAAAGTAATTAAATCGAATGTCTCCTGCTGCTTTTTGAAAAGCGGACATCCTTATTTTTAATCGATTTCATTACCCGCGTACACAATGTCTCGTTTTCATTCTTAAACAATTAAGTACAAAACGCAACATCTTGTAAACATTGCCCAGGGGATAAACGATTTTTGTGCCGATCAATCTGTATTCTGTCAAAACATCATCAATATATAGTTTTGTGCATATAAATACGATGATGTGCAGGCATTACAAAGCTCTTCAGAACTATCACAAAATACGCAGCATTTTACTGACGATTTATCTTAAATTTTAAAATTTTATAGTTTTATATAGAGAACTTTATTTATGTACAAAAATAATATTTACCTCAAAATTCTAAAGCTGCAATTAAAAGTAAATAATTTAAACCTGAAAGAGGCTCTTTTCGCACTGCACGATTCTGATGGATTCCTCACTAATCGCAACGCAATGCTCTACGATTAAGACGGGGAGTACCTAGGTAGTAGGTACATAGTGATATAAAACAAAGTACCTACCGAACTAAACACGATGTAACATGATAACTAGTGGTATGCCTTTATTGATAACTGAATACTGATAAAGCGCTAGCGACATTTCCCAGGTGTGCTCAATATATCTTTTTTTTTAACTGTAGTACCTTAATCTGTCAATTTTATTTACTGACACCGATATTAAAAAAAATCTTTCATAACGCAATATATTTTTTAATAATGTAGCATAGTTAAGTAAATTAAACTCTAATAGAATTACAGACAAAATACTTAATCTATGCACATAAAAAATAAACAAAGCCAATTAAATATACTCACAACTTGACAGTTAAAGTACCTACCTACAATTGCAATTTCTACAATTTATACTATCATTTTCTCTATTTTCGAAATAAGTCAAATAACTAAGTGTCATAATGACGGATAATAATAGTACATATACGAGTACTTAGGAGTGTAATCATTTACTTCAACTCAGTTGAAATGAACATAACTTACAAATTCAGTCCTTGCACGTCAAAATAGGCCTATTCGCGCGCGGCGTACGCGCCGGCTGCGCATAGGCACCGCAGTCAAGATCAAGGGCGTATGTTGCGTAACCGCCGTCCGCGCAGTGCACCGTGTGATGTCATCGCGCCGTCTGCGCCCCACTCCGCGCTGATAGGCGGACGCGAATTCTATTTTTAATTTTTTTGACCGTACGTTTATGACCAAACACCGGTTTCGCGGGGGCAAATATGTACCTGTGCTAGTGATTCATTAAATATCGACTTAGTTTATCGATATCCATAAAAATATTTTTTAAATCATCATTATCATAACTAAACTAATGGCTAAGTTGGAATACGTGTAACTATGTCCAAACCTTTTCATTCATACTTATCGCAACTATAAACAACCGATATCTGACATTGACTGTGTCGAGTCACATTGACAACCATTGAATCGCTAAATAATTCATCTAGTACCTACAAAAATATTATTTTGCATTCCGATCAATTAAATCTACCTTTTTGTTTCTTAAGGCGGCTAAAAATGCCACGCAAGAAAAAAGTATCCGGAAAAGAAATAGAACAAAGTCATAAAACAGAAATTCATCAAAACTATAAATTTTGTCAGCCTCCGTAGCCTAGTTGGTAGTAACCCTGACTACGAAGCTGGA
>JALPQI010025672.1:0-12192 GCA_025490895.1 Thaumatotibia leucotreta
ACGTTAGGTGATCTTGGTCGTTTTTCTTTGGTATATGACATCTAATATTTATAATTTATATAGTATTAGTAGTGTGACAACTGGGGAAAAATGAAAAAGTACAAATCAAAAATATTTAGTTTATAAATAATTTGCTTTGTATTTTTACAATACGTTTAAAAGTAAGTGCTTAAATAATACGTACCTTTACATCATAAATACTTGTTTAAGCTACAATAACAAAAATGTAGCAATTATTTAATTTATCATTTATAAACGGTGGATATATTAACCGCAAAGTTGTTTACTTCCGTTGCGTTGATGACACATTTAACAAATATGAAATTGATCGCTTTTAAGAACATCGTATGGTATTGGTACTTTTACAAATTTAAAAACGATACAATATGACAGCCTCCGTAGCCTAGTTGGTACCCTGCCCATGAAGATGGAGGTTCCGTGTTCCAATCCTGGCGAGTGAATTATTTGTGTATTTATTTTTCACAAATATTTGTTCCTTGGTCATGGCTGTCTATGTATTTAATTAAGTATCTATATTATGTATCTATCTATTATATATATCGACATTATCGACGCCTGGTACCCACGTCACAAGCCTTAATTGAGTTTACCGTGGGACTAGGTCGGTTTGTGTAAGATGTCCCAAGATATTTATCTATTTATAATTTGCGGATTTCAGAATTGATTTGTGTAAAATTGTCCCATCATATATATATAGGTATGTGAGCAATTCTTTTTATTTTTGCCACTAAAATGAAATATGAAAATTTGGGTAAATTTTATACCATTTCTGCTCAGAATCACGAGCTGATTCCATTTCCGGCGAAAAAAAACTGTCCCAAAAATTTCATACATATTTCGAATATCCTCTTGTGTTACCGCCATAGAAGGTGTATGGAAAATAGTAACACAATAGGAAAAAAAATCATGGGACACTTTTTTTTTCGACGGAAATGGATTCGGCTTGTGATTCTGAGTAGAAATAGTATAAAATTTACCTAAAATTTCATATTTCATTTTAGTGGCAAAAATAAAAAGAATTGGTCATGTTTGACTGTAACCATTTAATTATTTATTCACTATTTATCAAACTGGCGCGTGAATTATTAATTTATTTAGAATTAATGTCTGCGGTTTTCAACCACAAAATCCGCGGAATAAAGTAAATCGACATATTTTACTAATCTGCAGCGTAATATATTAAATATGTCATTATTACAGGAAAGTTAAACTATTAATGTTGGTATTTAAATGCTTTATGTACCTAGATAAGTACATAACCTAACCTCGTTATGCTTGGTGTACTTACACAAGTACTAAATTACGTATCTACAATTTTGTCGTACAATTGAAAAAGGTTAAAAACTTCCCGAGGCTTGTGTTAAAGAATAAAGTTTAATACCTACAAGTGTACCACGGGAATGCACTTACCCCTTAAGGGCAAGCCATATTGAATGCTTGTTCACAACGTGCACGTGAGCGTGTGTGTAGCGTGCGCGTTGTAGTGTATGAAATGTCATAGTAGATGGCACACCGTTACACGTCACGCACACGTGCCCGCCACGCAAGCGGTGTACCATCTAATATGACATTTCATTCGCTACAACACGCACGTCTCGCACACGTACAAGTACATCTAGCACATGCATAATGGTGTTGCTCAGCCTTTACACTTAGAATAAAATTCAAGTCCATTTCATGACTCATTCCCTCGATAAACGGGTTGAATTAATTATGTTCCTAGTACTTAATACTTTATTTAGTGCTTTGGGTGATTCACACTTTACACACCTGCAGTGTCTGAAATTACCTATAGCCAGCTTAGTCTCTTTTTACAAGGTGAATCTTTTATTTCCCGGAAATAATGCCTAAAGGGGCCGTGTGGTGACGGCAGTAAGAATACATTTGTCATTACCCCAACTCTTCCCGCGGGTGTCATAAGAGTCAACTAACGGATTGACGTGACACTGGCCATTCTTTGATAGAAGATTGATGATGGGCAGCAGCGTAATCATAGTGGACACATTACTCCAATCGCTAATCCGCTTGCCCAGCGTGGCGATTATGGGACTTTACCTCCTAATGCGTTCATATTCATATGCATAGTTTATAGGAGAGGCCTACGTCCAGCAGCAGTGTCTCAGTGATGATGATGAATGCCTGTAGGACACAATGCCACAAAATTAAAACAAGTAAACCAGTGATTGCACTAATAACAATAATGTAAAAAAAAAACAGGAATTGAGAACCTTCCATTTGAAATCATGAAGTTGATGCAAAATTAAAAATAACTAACACAGGCCAAGAGCATGTCGGGCCATGCTCAGTAGAGGGTTCCGTCTCTGTCTCTCTTTCTTTCTCTGTCCCTGGTCCAGCTCGTTAGTTGGGTTCGGGCCTCCTTATGGCTCGGCACCAGGACGCTCTGTCCCGGATTGTCGTGGTTGGTGACAGTTGTTTGAGGTCTCTCTGGACATTGGACCACCACGTGGCGGGAGGTCTTCCTCTTCCTCTGGGTGGATTGAAGATATCGAGCACCTTGCGGATGGTGTGAGTATCTTCTCGTCGCGTAGTTGTTCAAAAACGGCTGTGCCGACTATGATTAGGAAAATGTATAATATATATTGGATGAAAGGCAACACTGATATTTCAGCATAATTTACCTGCTCGGCGATGGGAAATATTTCAGACGAGGAAAATTGTTTCTAGGAAAATATTAATGACAATCAGCCTCACAACGGAAGTCATGCAAGCGTTATAAGCGTTGCTGAAAATCACCTGGTCATCGCACGTGGACATAATAAAGGTAATGTACAGAATGGCTCATAATTTTGACCCTTTTTTGTTTCCGATTATTATGACACCAAATTGGATCTTAAAATTCTTATATGCTCCATAATATTTTATAACATCACATCATCCTATCTCAGTCCACTGCTGGACGTAGGCCTCTCCTATTAACTATGCGTAAGCATCAGGAAGTAAATGCCCATAATCGACACGCTAAGCAAGCGGATTGACGATCGCTGCGCAGTAATGTGTCCACTATGATAATGCTGCTGCCCATCACCATCAGGGACGCTCGACCGGACTCGAGCGGACTGTCGAGCATCCAATGTGCTCATTCACCCCATTTCCCTTAGCTGGAGCTGCAGGTTAAAGTTCCGGTAGTTTTCTCCCAATACTCTCTTCTGCCACATTGTACGCAGAGCAGATGGTCGATGGGGTCGAAAAGTGCTCGAGTGGAGACCACGGCTAGGCAAATGCAGCGTAGGACGTCCACCCACAAGATGGACAGACGACCTTGTGAAGGTCGCCGGGACACGCTGGATGCAGGTCGCATCTAACCGGTACATGTGGAGGTCCAGAGGGGAGGCCTATGTTCAGCAGTGGACGTCTTATGGCTGAGATGTCGATGATGATGACTCCCTTCTAGCCTTCCCATTTTCTTTCAGAACCGTCTCTGAGGTCGACCTCTCTGAGTTCCTTTTCCTCCAGCCTTTCCCTGCCAAACACGTCATATCTCGCCGCTGCGTACAATCGACAACACACCTGTGAACACAGGCAAAGTGCCAAAAATATGTAAACAGAACTTTATTGCCTGGACATAAAGGTGTGTATACATATTTCTGGCACTTTGTCTGTATCCACAGCTGTGTTGTCGATTGTACATAACCCACTCAGCAAGGACATGCTGGCTGAGGCCCTACCGCGAAAAACGAAATTCGAAAATTTCGAGGATTTGTCTCTCTCACTATAATGACGCCTTTGTTTGAGTAATAGAGAAAAATCCTCGAAATTTACGAGTTTCGATTTTCGTTTGACATCGAATAGTTAAAATTATTTCTTTTAAAAGTTTTTGAAACGTATGAATAATTGCAACGAAATTGATAGGTATACCATACTTTTATAATTTATTATGACTCGTTTGCAACGTAACACTTAACTGCATGTCTACGGGAAATCAAAACAGAAAAATCCACCATAAATACATAGTAAGTACTAATAATTACTTCCTAACACTGCTGTATCATTTTCCTCCTACAATCTTTCTGAAAGTCTGGGAAACACTGACTCATACGCTCAGCGTCAATAATAATTACACACATTTCAACCTTAATCCGTTCTAATAAGGCTACAAATGTATACTTTTGGAGTAAAAACAGAATACGTGCCCGTGAACTCTGTTCGTAGAATGTGTATTGTTGATAGATTGAATATGAATATGACATTTTTTATTTATAAAAAAAATCTGTAAGAAACGAGGAAAAATATGTTTAGCCTGCATAAGTACTGGTTTTTATACTTTTTATATTTACTGTGAGGAAAGTGAAGTTATCTGGCAACGAAGTGGAGGTTTCTGAGTTCGAATCTCGGCGTGAGCATCTCATCATCATCATATCAGCCGAAAGACATCCACTGCTGAACATAGGCCTCCCCCAAAGATTGCCACAATGGCCGGTCCAGTGCCACCCACATCCAGCGGACTCCTGCGACCTTCACCAGGTCATCAGTCCACTTTGTGAAGGGCCTACCCACGCTGCGCCTTCCTTATATTCCTTTAGTACAAGTCTTAATTTAGCTAACTATTCGAGGTCAAAATGTATGAATTTCTCATGATATTCGTTTTATAATTTTGTTCTTTGCATTTTAATTATAATATTAGTATATTATAATATTTTATGCAACCCTTGTTTAAAAGAGGTCAAAAAAGGTTAGTGGCGTGGGTAACAATTTGAGGCAAAGCCAAAAATTGTTATTAAAGACGCCACGAGCATTTTTTGACTCGGTTAAACAATGTTGCATATAATTCTTTTTCTACGACCACACACTTATTTAATAAAATTGTAAATTTGAGAAATATTATTAGTCAAACACAATTGTATTAATCATCAAGGTCGGGCGGGAGACGTCAAAATTAAAAAAGAAAGCTCCTCTATGGTTTACTGTTCATCAGAAATGACATTTAAAATTAGGTTGGCAGCCATGTATTTCTTTAAGTTTTGTAATACACGAGGTGTCTTAAAATGCAAAAAACGCACTGCATGTAAACCCGAATGCGTTTATAGGGAATAGACAATATAGACTTATCTTGATATCTGTAGGGGCTTAAACGTGTGTTCACGAACATGTAAATGACAAATAAAAGTACGGGAGTAGAAAAAAATATTATCGGACCGGGCTACTCACGTATTTAAGTCGATGATTGCTCGACATGTTTCAACATGTTCTAGCAGGGTGCAGGCCGCAGTACGCGTCGGGCTTTGATTGAGGGTGCTCCGGACGAAGACCCCCTTAATGGGTCAAAACATTTCAAGCATCATCGACTTAAATACGTGAGTAACCCGGTTCGATAATATTTTAATATGTTTTAGTCTCACGTTAGTTATAATATTAGTAATTTACCTTTTATATGTTTATGGTAAGAATCAACACTAATACAATGAGGTATAATTATAATTAACATTCAAAACGGCATTATGACAGCGACCGAGCATAGCAAGTCCCTCATAGAATGCGAGGCAGGAATTCCTGCATGACAGCACGCATATCGCATTCTGTTGACAAGGGCTTATCTTAATATAAATAATAGTGTTTTAAGACCTTTTCAAATATATGATGACATGAGGAACTCATTTACTTACTTCCTGAACGTAGATTGGCGTTGGGACAAGATGGCTTTGAGTTGAAAATGGAGAATAATTGTTTAATGAGAAAATAGTTGCTAAACAGAACATTCACATTTTCACCACTTGGGTGGTTTATAATGTAAAGGAATTTATGACTGATGTATATATTATGTAGGCTCACACTACCTTTCCAAAGAGAAAAAAAATTGCCAATTTTTGAGGATGGCAAAATACAGGAGCCATCAGATATATGGGTCGAATGCAAACATTTTTTTTGCAAGCGACTCATACCGGAACAGCCAAGCCCTTCAATAGTACAATTCGATACAAGTGCAAAAACATTTTTTTTCGACGAGGGTGAAAGTTGAAGGCTGAGTGAAACGAGGGCGACAATCAAAAAAATACGCAAAGTTTGCTTTTCCGCACTAGTTAGGAGATAGTACATTTCGATGCAAGAGCCAAATTTTTTTTTGGACTAGTGTGAAAGTTGGAACCCGAGTGAAACGAGGGCGACAATCACCCGAGTTAAAAAGAAGTTTTTACACGTGTATCGAAGGACTTTTTTCATAACAAGTGCCTTGAAAAGAGATTTTAACGCACGCGTAGCGTGCGCAAAGTTTGCTCTGTACTAGTTAGAGAAAAATATTTACACATGCGCTCTATCGCCATGATAAGAGGAAAGAAATATTTTTTAATAAGTAATCAGTCATCCGCAGACCACGAACCCTGTAAAGTGTTCGAAACGTCGGAATGAAGTTAAAATTAGTTAATATACACAAGTTTATCCGTTTTCATAGTTTTAATTTTTATGTCTATACATACAATGAATCATGCTTCTAAATAAATTCAAAATCTCTCGCTGAAACAGGTCCTGAAACAAAATCTCACCCCAAACGTTGACGAATTTTGTAATTTTAATTTCGAATGTATTAATTGTTTCATACGAAAGAAAAATCTTCTACATAAATGCTTTTTCTGAGAGCATTTTATCTTAATTTATTTCAGGCTTTCCATTGAATGATTTAATAGCATCACAAGCTAAGATTACGCATTTGCAAGCTACCAAGTAAGAAACTATAAACAAACACTTAAAAAATCGGCATAAACTCCAAATTAAAAGCACTTAAACTTACCTTAATTGTGCATAAGAAGCCGATTTTTTACGATCCCAAAACATGATTTTAAACCAACCAATCCAGTAACTCTTACCACGAAAAGTTATGGACAATAAAAACTTCAAAAGAACCGAGAATTTACCTAAACGCCTTTTTATGCCCATATTTTAGTATTTAAGGTTAGGTTTAATATACGTGCAGGATGCTTAAGGTGCATTCAGACCAAACGAGCATACGCTATTCTAACCCCCTACTCTACGAAATTCGATCGTTACACAAAACGTGATTCATTGCTTTCGTAGATTGGGGAACAGAATAGCGAATGCATTTTTTGCTAAGTTGCCAATCGCTGACGCTTAGTAGCGTATCCCCCTGCTACTTACCGCGAACACCGAAGTTCGTAACTGGGATTTTTCTCTGTCACTCTAATGTCGCCTTTGTTGGAGTGAAAGAGACCAATCCCCGAAATTTACGAACTTCGGTGTTCGCTGTAGCAGGCCATTTTTTTCTGTAGGTTCTGAAAAGTCTTTATTCATTTAATTATTTTAATGCTAGTTTTTGAAAAAACTAGTATTAAGACTAATTAAATGAATTAAATGTGCCGTATTTTATAATGCGTTTTTATGGCCTTCCGTTTTTCTGATTGTAGTTGTTTTTTGAGACAAAAAAATAAACCTTATCAGTAACCCTTTCAATCGGCATCATAAAATACAGCACGTTATTTTTTGTCACATTTGACTGGTTCGAGTCCCGACTGAGGCAAGCGATTTTTCATAAATCCTTAAATGCAGAATTTATTGTTTTTAAAATCAAAGGTAAGTCTTACACAAAATGTGGTAATTAACAATATTTAAGGTAGTTGCCATTCATGTGGCATTCAATTTTCCCACACTGTATACTTGTAGAAACTGAGGATTTTAACCTCAAAAAGGGATGCCACTCAGCATGTTGCAGGCGCGGATCCAGGTCTTCGTTGAGGGGGGAGGGGGGGGGGGTACTGCCCTATGATATTCTTAGGATAGTATTTTATATTTAAAACAGCACCTAGGACTTATGTATATAAGTCCAATGCGATAGGTGCTGGATCCGGTGTCGTGTCAGATACCATGACGCTGGTTTTCCGAGCACCCGAGCTAAAAGTGAAGAACTAAAATAACTAGAAGAGTAGGTAAAATAATAACAAGAGTCGGTAATCAATTATAATAGTTTTGAAAATAAATATACTTACTCTTAAAAAAAAAAAAATTACAATATAAAAAATAAACATAATGTAGGTACTATATTAAATGTAGTTCTTAACATAATTATCTTAAGATTCACTGTATACTATAAATATTTAAAAAAAATATTTCTTGGCATGTTTACATTATTTTTTATAAAAATAAACCTCCTAATTTCACGTGTTTTAACTAAGCTATCATCCATATTTGTTTACCTATAATATTACGAAAAATCTTCACAGCAAATACAATGAACCATCACAAAATACGCATTCGGTTAAATGTCAATGTTTTCATAAACAAACAACAGAAGTATAATTATATCCACGTTAAGTCACACATGACCTTAGCAAATACGGCCAAAGGACCGAAATAACAGTAAAATACAAATACACAAAAACTTACAAATATGGCGAACGGACTAAAAACGAGTTCGTTTTATAATGCACGTAATTATACCCATTTTCCCTTACCATGAATCCGTGGCGACAGTGGTAGCTACTGTGACATTAATTCGTGTTTCGAATGAGTTTATGAACATCGTCAACGTCAAGTCAGTGCGGCTAAGTCCAGCATATGTTATTTTGAAGGAAAGTCCGTCATATACGTCTTATACTCTTCAATTAGGGTTGGAAATCAGTTGATAGACGGTAAGATAACAGTAAGAGTTAAGACACTAGTTTCTCAGAGAAATTGATTATTTTTGATTTAAATAAGCTTCCCTTTAGTTTAACGGAAATCAATAAAAACACGGTGTATAGGTAGTTAAAATCTTAATCAAAATAAAAATCACTATCGCATCATTTGTGCTACAAAAGTTAGTCGTACAAACTATATGGTATACTCTGACCAATAACTTTCGGCAATAGAAAAAAGCAAAAAATGTAGATGCATGTTGTTGATGGCTAATAGAAAATTTGAATCTGTCACTTCATTGCCAAAAGTTGTTACACAAAATTTAACTTCGTAACACAATGACGTTAAATTTTGTTTTTATTGAAGGCCCTACAGTAAAAAACTAATTACTAATCTAACAAAACTTAAACAATAATATAAAATTACATCTAATAGTTAAAAAAAACCTAATTAAAATAAAATAAAAACTACAATAAATCTTATAAAACTACCTTAAACTAAAGGGCCTCAACTTTACTCTGTACATTTTTTTCCTAAAACAGGATTTTTAACTATGCATAACTATCGTACAAAGGGGGGTGGTGGCAAATTCAACACAGGAATCAAGTAGTGCCCATATAAAAATACGGACGCTTGGACGCTCAACGAGTCACATGTAATGGCCTGGCCACGACATTGGTCTAAGGCGACCGGCTTCGCGGAAAACCATACGTGCTCCCTCTCGTATCCATATCGGCATCCCGCTTTAACTCATGGATTCGCTCATAGAGGTTAACATTGATGCCCCGCCGCGCCGCCCGCTCCGGATGCCTCGCTTGGAGTCTACTCCAGCCTTAGATTTAACGCTTGCAACTCTGGTCGTACACTTAACCCGTGGTAAGGGTTAAGTGTACGACCAGGGGCTGACTCATCATTTTCGTGCAAATGATACATATTGGATGACAGGCGACATGACGACTGACACGGATCCGCAGCAATTAATGTCAAATAACTTTTTTGACGGTTGAGGTTTCCCGTTTTGCGAGTGCATTTTTGTTGCACTTTTTAATTGGTTTGTTTTTTGGGTGACTTTGATTTTTTTCGTTACAGGATTTAAAATAAGCCTTTGCATCTGATGATTTTATAATCCGTTGCATAGTGATGGTAGTGAGAATATATTTGTCACCACCCCAACTCTTCCCGTGGGTGTCGTAAGAGTCGACCAAGGGATTGAAGTGTCACTTCAAACTTCATACTTCAAAATTTTTATTGCCACCTAAAACTCACTACTAATACGTAAATGAACTTAACTGAGATGATAAGGTAGGTACCTTATTAGTAAAAAACTTAAAATATACGTATCTTGTGAGGCAAAAGATATTTGGACTTTTAGAGACTTTACAATGTAAAGTTTACATCTCTTGTTATTATTATTATTATAATTCAATTTATTTAAAATCGATTTTATGTACCTATTAGTTTTTTTTAATGCATGTTGGAAGATATACATACTATGATTTTTTGAAAAAAACAAGGCTCGCCAAGTTTCTTACCGGTTCTTCTCGGGGTCAGTGGTGTAGGGTTAGAACCGGAAGTAGTTTAAATTTTATGTAACTTAGACCATTCAAAAGAGTTTGTTGCTATTTCAATTGGAATAAAGAATCATTTGACTTAAATCTTAGTCTCAGAATGTGCTGCGCAAGACGCTCAGCGCTAGTTTTCAGGCTGAACCTTTCAAAAATGTTCACAAGCCACACTCTCATTTATTGAAGATTGACGTTGGACGGCATTATCATCATAGTGGACACACTAACTGTCAACCATAGGCGGCTGTGAGTTTGTCTCATCGGAGACAGTTTCATATACTTGCTCCTCAAAAGAAAGTAAGGGTTACCGATTTCTTTGACAGTAACTAAAATACTATAATGTATTACAATTTTTAAGACAAAAAAAGTTTTCTTTTTTACATTTAAATTTTATTGCAGTACAATGAAAAAATAAAAAAAATGCTTATTTAGGCTTGCTTAAAGGTGCATTCAGACTAAACGAGCATTCGCTATTCTAACCCCCTACTCTGCGAAATTCAATCGCTACACAAAACGTGATTCGTTGATTTCGTAGAGTGGAGAATAAAATAGCGAATGCTCGTTTGGTCTGAATGCACCTTTAATATACATTAATAAGTTAGCAGTCATGTGATAGCCCTTATTTTATTTTGACTAGTATACATTGTAGTACAGATAGTAATAATACTTTTACATTTAACAAAATAAATTTAAGGCATATTAAAGGCAAGCAAAAACTAAAAATCAACCAAAACTGCACCTCGTCAATTATTCATAAAAAGGATTCCAAAAATGATAACCATCAAACCTTCGTAAGTGGCATTTTTTGACTTAAAATTTGTACCGGAAACAATTAAAATGGGAATAAAAACTGCATTTTTGCTCACGCACTGGAACTGTATAATTGTGAATTCGGTTGAGATTTTTTACAAAAACAGGATTATCGGCCACGATCTAAGGCTCTGTTCTTACGCCGCTCAAATTGCATTAAAATTGGTTTCACATAACATCAGCCTATATTAGTCCACTGCTGGTTGGCCGTGTGGTGACGACAGGAAGAATACACTTGTCACCACCCCAACTCCTCCTGCGGGTGTCGTAAGAGTCGATTGAAGTGTCACTGGCCATTTTTGATAACGGCATTTACCTCCTAATGCATCTATATGCATAGTTAATAGGAGAGGCCTACGTCCAGCAGTGGACTTACGTAGGCTGATGATGATAGGCTTGGTGAATAAAATATTGAAAATAACACATTCTGTATCCTTTGAAGCATGATCCAAGTGACATGGATATTTTATTGTGACAAGATTTTACAGGTTTTCTCGAAAACGAACAGTAAATTAATTTGTACGTGACGCGACGCGCGCGCAAGGGATTTATTTATCATTAAAATTATAAAAGTACCTTTGTTAAGTCTTTAATTGCGCTATCAAGTATGTTTCGCTAATTTACGGGATTAAAGGTCTTTTTTAAGTACGATAAATAATTAAGCGGAACTTTATTGTAATCATCATCAACATCATCATCATCAGCCTATGAAAGTCCACTGTTGGACGTAGGCCTCTCGTATTAACTTTGCGTATAGGCGCATTAGGAGGTAAATGCCCATAATCGCCACGCTGAGCATGCGGATTGGCGATCGCTGTAATGTGTCCACTATGATGACGCTGCTGCCCATCATCAATCTTTTATCAAATGATTGTCAGTGACACTTCGATCCCTTAGTCGACACTTACGACAACCGCAGGAGGAGTTGGGGTGGTGACAAATGTATTATTATTTCTTAATGCCGTCACCACACGGCCAATAAATATTTTATTGTAAATGTACTATTTATTCACAAATATTTCATCAGAAAGGCCGAGAAGCTTAATATCATTATGACTTATGACATGACTTTAAAATTTGAGTCGTCATTATCTTGCAAAACTTCGACTTTTTTTAGCTGTACCCAAAGGTAAAACGGGACCTTGTTACTAAGGTTCCGCTGTTTGTATGTCTGTACAGTATGTGTATGCCGCGTGTGGCAATAAGAATACATTTGTCA
>JALPQI010025673.1:0-13513 GCA_025490895.1 Thaumatotibia leucotreta
GGTTAGTATGCTAGCGCCAAACATTTTTACACACGCAAGACAAAATACCCTTCAGCCATCGACAAATTCCTCCCGCCACCAAGATTAATAGAACGCAAAAATTCCTTTCTCAATCTCCAGAAGTGATTAAACGAATGTGGCCCAATAAATTAATTACTCCCTGCGCAATCCCATTGCGGCTTTCAGCAACTTTGTTTCGATAAACATTTGTTTTTAAGTAGATTTAGACAACGAAGCAATCAGCTCCATTATGGGGAAATTCACGAATTTTCCCTATTCTAGGGTAATTGTATTCGATTGGGAAATTACGTCTTTAGAAGATCGATGGACATTTTGAGAGTCCTTTGATCGGTTTAATTGCTTTGGCCTACATTGTGGTGTTGATTTCGCTATAGATTTATTAAAACAGATTCATTATTAATTCATTGAGTTTTATAGATGCACATTTTAATTGTTTATTGATTAAGTGTGGACGTTTTTAGGCGTTAAACTTTTGTGATGACAGATTAAATAAATTGCAATTGTTTAATTTGTCGGATAAGTATTGGGGTTAAACGAAATGCTTTTTATAATGGGGTAAGACAACAATTCGCTCTTAATGCAACCAGTAAGTACAAGTAGAAGGATGACTTTTGATTTTTCGTGTAGGTAAATAGTGGTGATTCGTTTACATTAACTAAGTATCGTACCTATTTTCTCTAAGAAAATGTAGAATTGTAACATTGGCCTATTGAACGACTGGCTCCATAGAAAATATGTAACAAAAGCCTGTTAATACTTCCCAATCAAATTACCTATACTATATGTACTGAAAAGGCACGTAAAAGGATGAGCACTATTTGGTTACACACTTTATAGCTGTAGCTTAAATGGTAATATTTTTTTATAATCATAATTGAAAAGAACCGTCTATTATCTACGTCAAGATCGTTCTTGCAATTATTATTCCTCCGTAGTCCGATTAACTAATGCCAATCTAACATATGGGTGCTGCCAATCGATAAAACAGATTAGAATCGTGTTTGGTGTTCGATTGGCGTGCTCTAACTTAAAAGGTCTTTAGAGGAGTATGCGTTGCAAGGTTTATAATGCATTTTAGAGGAATTGGGGATGCAATTAAAGCCGACATGCGTAGGGCGGCGCCGGTGTTGGCGTATAAACTGGTAACATTTGAATTTGTTAGGACCTAGATTGATGTAGATCGATTTGCATTTAACATGGCCTTACTTTGTATGATTTTACTGGAAATTATAGGCACTTGCTTGCCACCTTTATCATATCAACCGGAATACGTCCATTTCTGGACAAAGGCCTCCTTAAAGTTTGCCAGAATGCTCGGACGTGCGCCACCCGCATCCAGCGGACTGGCTGCGGATGGCCTCCTTTCTGATATGATCTCGCAAAGATACTTAGGATTCTCTATGCTAGAGCATAGCCCCACAGATCAACCCCTAGGGGATTTTCTCTACGCAACGAGGAGGAGGGAAGGAGCGATGTTCATTCCGAAGATGGGTCCAGAGCCCTGGACAGGCGCTGCGAGGTCGCGGAAGTGATGAGGTGTACCCGTTACCTCGCCTTGAAGTGTCTTGGCCGCAGACCGTGTGGTTTTAGTCGGTAGACCAGGGCCTCATTAGCTCTGAGAGTACCCAGCCGGGTCCGTGCGGCAGGGTGGTAATCTATGCGTAACGCATTTCCTAACGGAAAAAAGGGGGTGTTCTCCATTGGTTCTACGTGTAATGCCACCGTCATGTAACAATTGTGATTAAATGCTAATAACAATATTAAATTATGCTGAACTTATCTATAATAATGCAATGTCTCTGTCGTGATATCGAAACTCGTCCATGATCGCCCGCTGCAACTAATCTATTTAGCGAGAGTGCACTTGCTACTTCCAACTTGCCCTGCCAGCCGACTTGCTTATTAATTTTGTTAGTTTATGGATCCTCTTCGAACTTGTACGTAAAATATTTGTTAGTCGATATATATCCCATTTTGGGGTTCTTCGCAAAACTACCTAAAATGTAATTATTAGAACAATTTTATTATAATCTATATTAGTTAATACTAAGAAGGGTAATTAGGAAAGATAGTCTAAATTAAATCTATTTGTAAAATAGCAAGATATATATCCTCCGAATAGCGTAAATATATTCATGAACTCACGTCGGACTCCAGCGGGCTATGATATTTGGAGTTTTACATTATAAATAGTCGTTACCAAATGCTAAGTAGGTACAAATACTCGGAAATTTATTGATTGATTTGCAAACCTTGCAGTGCCCCGAAAATGCCCGCTGGAGTCCGACGTATGTTCATGAACAGTTTGAAAGTAGTACAGCGCTACTTTTTAATTTTTTTTAACACCGAATCGACGGAAAATATATATTTACAACTGACAAACTTTGCAATACATAGATGAATTCAATAAATAGCCTATACTTACCTACTTTACTACTTCGTCCTATTATATTATCTGAAGTGATTATGAGTACATAATAAGCCTATCGTGTGTACTTGATAGGTATATAATTCTAACAAATAGCAATTTCAAATGAAAAACATGTGGTTTTTCTATTAAATTTAAATATTGCATTTTTCGGTCTTATCAATAAGTCTATAAGACCGAAAGGGACAAACGATACTTATCGGCTTGCTAAGTTAGGAGAAGTTTATGTATAAGTTGGTTTGTGGTCAAATCTCAAAGTGTCAAAAGATAAAATATGAAACACAGTTGAGGACAAAATGAACCTTTTGCCAGCTATTTGACAAGTTCCGCAAGTTTAGCAGTAAATTACGCAGGCAATAGCGATTGGATGATAAAGGGTTCTTAGTTATTCTCTGCTAAACTTTGTTAGCTGACATCTTTATTTTAATACAGCTATGAGGTACACAAGTATTAAATTTAAAATTGATGAATTATAACGCGTTTTGAAAAGTATACAATACGACACTCTTTATTAATTGCATGCCTCATAAAAGTAAATATAACAAAGAATTTACAATTTTAAAGGTACAATTTACTTTGAATAATAACATTGATTTTATTTTGTACAATTGAAAGTTCACTTACTTCTTTATTTTTATGTTTAGTTGGATTTTGTGTTTAAATAATGATGAAAATGATAATAAAGGCTTAGAACTAAGCGAATACTGACATTTATTTTATAAACAATATAATAATATAAATTAAAATTTAAATGTCCAATGGATTATGTGAATAATTGAATATCTTATTTAGATGATATAGGTCATAAAGTTCATATGAGATAATGTGAAAGTGGTAGTCTTTAATAAATCGTATTTTTTTACTTGTTTCAGATGCAAAAGCTTCCAAAATACGAAACGCGGCGAAGTATGCCGTATTCCGGGATGTACGGTAACGCCATCTGTTGGCGCTCCCGTGCCAGTTCGCATGCCCCACGTGCAACCTGAAACCTTTCGATTGTTTATACAATATGTGTACACTGGCAAGGTATAATTAGAATAAAAACATGGTCACTGTTATTATCATTAAATAATTTCATTTATTATTCTAAATTAATGTCTTTATAAAAATGTATCATTTAAGAAAATGTGAAAAAGCGCCATCTATTGCCGAGTGGTACAATTAATGAGTGCTTTGTTTGATTGCCATCTAGTGTTGAGTGGTCGAACTAATACGGAAACATCTCCAACCTAATGTTAACCTTTTAACATGAATGTAGGATTTTTTTAATGAAATGCACGATAGATAGCGCTTAAAGGGACGCACGTTTGTAGCCTTATCATTTTATTAGATTTTTTTAGAATAATATTAACTATCGTATTTTTTATTTTAGCTATTACTTCAAGATTCAGGTGTATTTGAAATGATGACGCTGTCGGCGGATTTAGGCGTGGAAGACTTACGCGCAGCATGCGAAGATCATGTTACCTCTACTTTGAGCGTAGAAAGCGCATGCACTTTGCTCGCAGCTGCTATGGACATTCAAGATCGTCCAGGTAACGTTCTATTATGTATGTACTTTAATTTCAACTTGACTCCCAGATGCGATGGTGGTGTAATGGTCAGCATAGTTGCCTTCCAAGCAGTTGATCCGGGTTCGATTCCCGGCCATCGCACACTTTTTGGTAGAATTTTGTTTGCATGTTATTATTTTATTATGTAGAATTTTGTAGTATAAATTCGTATATCATATACACCTTTTTCTATCATGTCATGTGCACTATGTATAGTATGTATAAACAAACATTAGATACAGCCGAATGGCTGCGAACTCTTGCAATATACTTATATGTATACAGGTTACTGATTATCTCCTGTTCGTTGCCGCCGCGATTTGGGCTCTACTTTTCACTTACGATCAGGTGGAGTGGAGCCACTTTGTTGTGCCAACATAAAAAAAAAAAAAGTATGTAGAGAATCAACTCTCTAGGGTTTTAACACGTTTTACTCACTGATCATACCATCTCTTTCTTACTCTAATGTTATGGACTCAAAAAAAGAGATGCTTGAAGCGATTGGTTCCTACTGTTAATGCCAAAGTTGGTTTGACAGACTACAATTAATTCATTAAAAAACGTTAATCACGACCGGTTGAATATAATGTTAATATCTTTTTATTTCATTTCGTCTCGGCAAGTAATTATTTTGTTATTGTAAACGTAAGTACAGGTGTAGTGAGAAATTACTTGCCTTCGGAAACGTTCGTAAACACATGCCGTTTCAGGCAGTGTCACCGAGTCTGACTGAAGTAGCATGACAGCTATTACTGTCAGTCTCAGTGAGATACGACTGAAACAGCATGACGTTGACGAACGTTTCCGAAGGCAAGTCATTTCTCACTACATCTGTAGGTACTACCAATACTGAATTTACTTCATTGTTGTGTTGCGGACAATGTAAACAAACCTACAGTAAAATGAGCAGCTAGCGTTTCGTGCTTGCATATTCAAATTTGCCACCTTTTCCTACTGACGAGCGATTGATCAAACTATAGTAGTGAAATGCTTACAGAACGTGTAAATTTGTGTCTTAAAGATCCCTGAAACCGATAATCGCGTTGTGAGAGAGCACATCTCTAGTCGGCCATCTTGTTCTTGCTTGTCTATGGCATATTTTGGCTTCGTTTCTTCGCTTGACAGCGCCAAGCCGGTTTTACCGCCGTTCGCTTGTAAAATTTATTTCGTTTGCGTGAGAATACCAAATAAAACATGGCTTACAAAGGTCCCCCGAAAGTTCAGAAGGTGATGGTGCAACCCATCAACCTTATCTTCAGATATTTGCAGAACAGGAGCAGAGTGCAAATTTGGTTGTACGAGAACGTAAATCTTCGGATCGAGGGCCACATTGTAGGATTCGATGAATACATGAATATTGTCCTGGACGAGGCAGAGGAAGTGCACATGAAGACCAAAAACAGGAAGCAAATCGGGAGGATAATGATGAAAGGAGATAATATTACGCTTATCCAAAACGTCAACCCTAACGCCGCTGTGTGATTCTAGGTTATGTTATTTTATCAAGCTACAAGTGAATACAAGTGCAAAGGACAAGCATTCCTCGGGTGTAAAGTGCGTTGCCGTGTCTATTATTAAGTAATTGAACCCTTTACCTTGTAAGAACAAGTGGCATACCAATATGGATTATGTTCATTAAATTTAAGACTTAAGGAAATTTGATTTTCATTTCAGTCCTCTGTCCTAGTTAAATTAACTGTCACAATTTTATTGCATTCAAAACTAGATTTCATAGCAATTTTTATAACACTACTACAACTTTCTTTTAGAATGGGCAGTTAAACTATAATATAGAAACATGTAAATTGTTGTGAAGATATGTGTAACTCTACACTAGGTTTTCAACATGCAGTGGGACTTTCATAACCTGAGCTTGCTTAACATAATTTCTGCAGGGTTGTACGGGCCCCATATCTGCAGTAAGACAGATCATGTATCGTTTCTATTACTAAACCTAGGCGAAAACAATGTGCTAGGATTAAACAATGTATTTAGCTTCAATTATTTAATGATCTAAAAGTAGAAATAACACTTTTGGGATTTGGAATGGATAACCATTCTATATTCCACCAATAATATTCAATATAATTTCAAAATATGTAATCAGCTTTGTACTAGCTGCAAACCTTCCTTGAAACAAGTAAGGGATGATTCACACTAGAACTTACTTTGTCTAGTCACTAGTGCTCACACATGGCGCATTCAACAAAAATGATCTGCTACTTTGAATTTATTACGACTAAATAGTTGAAAAGCGATAGACCTCTTTTTTTAACTACTATGAGTAGCTGTAGTGTAACAGCCTTCTGTAAAATATGAGAACTGGGCTGAACCTGGTGTGGTTTTAGCATGAATCATAATTTTGAATATCTAGAAAGCCCAAGAGGTTTGCTGGTAATTGGTAACACAGACTATACAGTCTCACTGTACAGAATATATATTAATGGTACACGGAAAAGACATATCTCATCCCTTTGTTTGGCAAATCAGATTTGAATCCTGAAATTTATGTAGAGCTCTCAAGAATTTTTCCTTTTTCTGTACCAAATGGTCTGCAAGGGTGAGATATTTTCATACTAATTTGATGTAAGTACCATTGGTTATAACATTACTATATTTAGTGGAAGATGCAGGTGGCCATTGCGGACTGACAAACTGATATACAGTGGAAAAGTATAGCCTGCTATTCATCCAGGTTTCTATGTCCGGGGATAAACTCTTGACACTTCATGTGAGGAGACACGTCATTCAGTTTCAAGCATTTAGTAATATTTTGTAAGTAATAGCACAGATCAAAGAATACTAGGTAGTAATAAAGTCCATGGAATAAAATGAATTTACGCCATTATGCCTGGCTTTTCGACGTGGCAGCCCGAGATAACAAAAACAGACATACTGTAATCTTTCACATTATAACTTATAAGCATATTAAAGGTGACTAGATAGGCAAATGCCTTTACATGCAGTGAGCAAAATAAAAGCTACCATGACAATCTTTTCTACTTAAGGGTGCCATCTCGAAATTCGCCAGGACAATAACTTTTCCCCTGGACTTTAGGTACTTAAAGCATACTCAATAATGCCGGTCCTACATAAATTCATTGAGCTATTTTCTTAAATGAAAAGTGTCTGAAGGGTTTCCTCCGGACACTTTGAGAACCCTCTAGGCAGCCCCCAAACTAGGAAAAATCCACTGCAACCGGGACAGATGGCAGCCTAGGGTGCTAAGACAAGTTGCCAATCACTAACGCTTAATCGTCAATCGTAAACAAAAGGCAGCTGATTGTCTTTGTCGCACTGATATGAAAGTGTGACAGAGAGGGAAACCTACGATACGCTACTAAGCGATTGGCAACTTGGCTAAGCATCCAGGCCTACTACCGCAAAAAAGAAATTCGTAAATTTCGAGGATTTTTCTGTCTCAATTCTACAAAGACGTTAGAGTGACAGACAAATCCTCGATATTTCGAAGTTCGCGGTAGGGCCGCCTGTTTCTGTTCAATGCCGACAGCTAGTTTCCTTCGCGCATATCTTGTCAGGGCCGGATTTAGAGGTTGAGAGGCGAGGCTTCGGGGCAACAAAGGAGTGGAGGCCCCCTGGCCCATACTTTCCATATAAAGTAGACAATTTTTTTCAATCAATTTTTTCAATAAATATTTTTTTGTGGAAACAAGTATAGATTACTTATTTTATTATTTAACAAACATATAAATATAACCGAGGAAACGAGAATTATCTGAAATTAAATTTTAGCGTTAACGAACGGAATCTTCCGAGCATTTTTCGTCGAAAAATCGTTGATGATTTCGCTGAAATCCAGTTCCCGGAGTACTTAGATCACTTTCAATAGTTGGAATTTGATTTTTTTTTTGAAATCTCTATTGTGAAGGCCCCTCTTTCGTGGAGGCCCCGGGGCTGTAGCCCTGGTTGCCCCCCTCTAAATCCGGCCCTGTATCTTGTTCTATGGCATGGCTGCAAGCTGCAAGTTTGTACATGTACTGTGCAGGTGGAAAAAGCGCCACCTCGTTCCTGGAGCGCTGCGTGGCGTTCATCGGCGAGCACGCTGCGGACTGCGTGCGGACGAACGCCTTCCTCAACCTGCCTAAGGATGCGCTCATCAAACTGCTGTCTTCAGACTCCGTTAGTATTCTACTCTTAATGGAATTGTTCTATGTACACTCCTCATCAGGCTATAATCAGTCCACTACTGGATAAAGGCCTCTCTTATTACCTAAGCATATAGACGTGGCGACAGAAGTGACGGCAGTAAGAATACATTTGTCACCACCCCAAATCCTCCTGCGGGTGTCGTAAGATTCAACTAAGGGATTGAAGTGTCACTTACCATTATTTGATAAAATATTGATGATGGGCAGCAGCGTCATCAGATCATAGTGGACACATTACTGTGATTGCCAATCCGCTTGCCCAGCGTGGCGATTATGGGCATTTACCTCCTAATGCGTTTATACGCATAGTTAATAGGAGAGGCCTACGTCCAGCAGTGGACTATCATAGGCCTATGTGTGATATGAGTGATGTGTTAATACTATGATGATGATGAAAATGCCTTTAACTATGTACAATTTTTTTGCCATCGACCCATTTACTTGGTTGCATAGGAGTTAATTTAAATTTCCAGATATACCTAAATCATTTGCAATGTCTATTGCTCTCGCAGATGTTCAAGATTTATGCTCAGTCTAGTTTGAAGTCTGACGGATATATCATTATTATGTAATTTATTATTATGACACTAATGAATTTACCCCTTATTCATAAACGTTCCCTAACTTATCAAGCCGCTAAGTATTGTTTCTCCCTTTCGGTCTTATAGACAATATAGACATAGGTATTGATAAGATCTAAAGGGACAAAACAATACATAGGTACCTAGCGGCTTGCTAAGTTATGACTTTTGAATTATTGTAAATTAATATTATGACACTAAAGACCTTGTCTTCGTACATTCCAGCTGTGCTTAGAAGAGGAGGAAGTATGGCGCTGCGCTCTAGCCTGGGCGAAGCAACGCGCAGGTGTCACCCAGCCGTGCGCCCACTGGACCGAAGAGGAGCGCGCTCGAGTCTGTCACCACCTGAGTCCGCTTATGACGCATGTTCGCCTCCTGCTTATAGGTAGCTCTACCTAAGTGATCCATAAGTATAGGTAGACTTATATTGTAGACGATTGTGGTAGACACACGTCTTTGAGTGGCTTAAGGTTGTGGTACCTTCGAAGCATTAAGTACAGATGTCGCTAGTGATTAGCTTCACAATACCATTGACTAAATTCGCTGTGATCGACGGAAGGTCGTCTGGTGTAATTAGGAGCAGGTTGGACCAGCAATCCAGAGGAAGCGGGTTCGAATCCCGTGACAACTTAGAGTCTTTCGCAGTTAATTTTTTCTATGGTACCTAAGCACATCTGTTACGACATTGTAGACTTATATTGTTTGAAGACGAAAGTCTTTGATCAGTGTGTCTTGCCAGTGATGACTGATGACATACGGTACTGAAACGTGGTCGCTTACAATGGGCCTCATAAGAAGGCTCAAAGTCACCCAAAGGGCAATTATGCTAGGAGTCTCTCTGCGAGATCGTATTAGAAATGAGACCATTCGCAGCAGAACCAAAGTAGGTAACCGATATAGCTTTCCGAATCGCTAAACTGAAGTGGCAGTGGGCGGGGCACATTGCGTGTAGAACCGGTGGCTGTTGGGGCGGAAAGGTTCTCGAGTGGTGGCCACGTACCGGAAGGCGCAGCGTGGGTAGGCCCCCCACAAGGTGGACTGATGACCTGGTGAAGGTCGTAGGAGTCCGCTGGATACGGGTGGCACGGGACTGGTCATTATGGCAATCTTTGGGGGAGGCCTATGTTCAGCAGTGGACGTCTTTCGGCTCATATGATGATGATGATGTAATGTACATTTTGTCACCATCCCAACTCTTCCCGGGGGTGTCGTAAGACTAGTTTGTCCACTATGATGATGCGGCTCCCAATGGCCAATGGTTACGAGTCGTAAGAGTCGACTAAGAGATGGAAGTGCCAGTGACCATTAATTTATTGAAGATTGATGATTGGGGGCAGCATCATCATACTTTAACGGTGTTTTTATACTTATTATAATATCGTTTATAGTTTATAAAATTAACACCGAAACCGAGTTTCTATTGAAAAGTGATTTAGTGCTTAATTGCCTTTACGAACCTGACTGACTGTATTTTTTTTTATTTCACGCCCCTAGAATTGAAAAAGCTCTGCTACGTGAAAGGGTCTCAAGAGCATCCATCAAAATATTTTGGAAAATAAAATGCAGGGCATGATCTTCAAACATGTAATTTATGAGTGATATCTATTTTAATAATAATAAACTCATTGTTATGGCAGGTGTCCGGACCTCTTTTCTATAGTTCCATCTCTGATCCATCCAACCTTCATCACCCATAACCCATAACCCATTAGTATTTTCCATTCCCTCTCAATAGTCTCTATATGCCTGCTGGGACCGGTTCACGGATATCTATTTTTGTGCCCATGAATGGGTTGCAGCAGGTGTAAAACACAGCAAATTTCTCCAAAGGGCCTCTACGTGTTGGATCTGTATCCCCGAGCAAGCCTATCAAAAGACCGGGATTTAGGCCCGTGATCAAAGAGAGATAAAAATCTTTATTGACTGTAAACCTAATACATATTTGGGTACAAAATAATGCAACTTAAAGTGCCATAGATTTACATGGATTAGGTTTGTAACTAGTCTATTTATTACTATAATATTTCTTGCATTTCTATTCATTTATTATTATTATTTCAGATAGCTGCGTATTCGCGGAAGAAGTAGAGCCAACGGGCGCCGTCCCCATGGAGCTATCACTGGAGCGCTACCGGCGCGCGGCACTCACGGCGCACCACCCGCACGACTCGCGCACTCGGCCCAGGTACTTTACTTTTCTCAAACATGCAATTTATTTTATTCCAATAAGTTTCTCACGTTTGTCGTACCTACACCTGACTACGTAGGACACATAATATTAAGGCTTGTTCACGAAATAAAGTAGCCTATATTATTTTTTTTTTGTATGAGACCATACCTTAGTATGGATGTTATTACAAAGAAGGGCTCTTTTCTTCTCTGACGCTGTGGTTGATATTTATATCAATTTCTCCATAATTATGGACTTTTATTTAAACTTCTGGATTTAAGTAGCGTTTCTTCTTATTTTACAATTTTGGGTCCTTTATTTTATTTTTATTTTATTTTCTTTATTGGGGAAAAAAACAGATACAGGCCAACAGTATTTACAGGCAGGATGAAAATGTTATGCATAGCCTACATCCTAAGACAATTCCCACTAGGAAGTCTGCTAGTAGTTCTGGGATGGCATTGTGATCGGAACTAAACATACAGAATTATTCTATTCTTATTCTTAAACTTAATACAAATGCATATACTTATTCTAAACATTTTAAGCTAAACAGTATAAATTATAAAACTACTTAAGAGATAAGGGCATAAGGGTAAGGGGTTTGGTACACAAAGAGGCTGAGAGTAGCAAAATTAAAATTTAAAATGTTAACAATGAGCTGACTTTACGCTTAAATTGATGTTTAGTATTATTGAATATGTCCACCGAGACTAGGCGTTTATTATAGTTATTACATATCCTACGCAGCGGGGCTCGCACCCCAGCGTTTGTAGCAGCCATCGGGACGGCGAATAGGGTCTGATTTCGAGTCCTGTAGGTGGAAGCTCGGAAGCTAATAGCCTCCAGTAGTTCCGGGCAGTTATATTGACCTGTACATATGTTAAATAGGACACTGGCATCTTGGGCGTGGCGTCTGCTCTCTAGCGTCCGCAATTTGTACTTATCCAGCAGTTCTTGGTATGACATAGACGTCTGTTCCATTCTGTAGTGGAGGGCTCTAAGAAAGCGCTTCTGCACTGCTTCTATAGCATTTATATAGACGCCATAGTGTGGATTCCACACCTCCGATGCATACTCAAGATAAGGGCGCACTAGAGCATTATAGAGCAAAATGTATGACGAACATTTTCTTAAGGGTTTAGCTGATCTGAGAACAAATCCTAACATCCGAAAAGCCTTAGCTGTTATATTATGGACATGCTGATCCAGCGTCAACTTTTCATCAAACGTCACTCCAAGATCCTTTATTTGTGAGACTCTTTGTACCGCGTACCCCCCTATGTTATACCTAGAGACAATTAAGTTTTTATTTTTAGTGAACGTTATGTGGACACACTTGTCATATGCTAGGGATAATTTATTATCTAGGCAATATTGGTGGAACCTATCCAAGTCATCCTGAATGAGAGTGGAGTCGTGCTGGTTTTTTACTGTTTTAAATATTTTTAAGTCGTCTGCAAACATAACAAAATTACAAGTCAAAAAGCAATTCCCAATGTCATTGATAAATAAGGAGTACAGAAGCGGTCCCAAGATTGAACCCTGAACCACCCCTGACGCTACGGGGGATGCTTCTGATTCATAGCCGTTGATCACGACCTTTTGGGTACGATTGTTTAGGTAGGAAACGAACCATCTCAGTAAATTACCTTTGATCCCATTAAAAGCTAGTTTACGTAACAGTAATAGGTGATCCACTTTATCGAATGCTTTTTGGAAGTCTGTATACACAACATCCACTTGGGTACGTCTATCCATGGAAGAGAACAAGTAGTTTGAGTATACAAGTAGATTGGTAGATGTAGACTTATTCCTCATGAAGCCGTGCTGTTGCGGTATAATATTATTCTTGACCAGCGGATAGATTCTATCATGAATAAGTGACTCAAGTACTTTCGATAAACAGTTCTGTATTGATATCGGTCGGTAGTTATTGACCTGGGCTTTGGAGCCTGATTTATGAATGGGAGTGACGAGAGACATCTTCCAGTATTCGGGATAAGTCCCCTCACAGAGACATTTATTAAATATTATTTTAAGTGGGATTGCTATTGCTGGTGAACTATGTTTCAAGAAGTGTGGGCTAATTTTATCTGGGCCAGGTCCTTTCTTAGTGTCTAGATGGCGGAGCTTACACTTTATATCATCGTCACTTATAAAAATGTCAGAAATAATATTAGCCGATTCTGAGCATGGTAGTTTGTCCAGATCTCGTTTGTCGCAACTGATTTTAGGTTCAAATACAGAACTAAAGAATTTAGAAAAGAGTTCACTTACGTCCCTAGGGGTACTCGCAGCAGTATTTTCTAGGAACATGGTCTGGGGGTAGTTCGACTTTGTGCTTTTCAGGGAAGATATATAAGCCCAAAATGATTTTATATTTGATTTCATTGCGTTTTCCGTATTTGCTGTGTACTTGCGAAAACAGTGTGTAATAAGCGATTTGCACCTTGAACGTAAAAGCGAAAATTCACTATAATCACGAAGGGACTTATATGTTTTCCATTTTAGCCATACCTTCTCTTTCCTTTTTAGGGTTTTTATAAGGGCATTTGAAAACCATTTAGGGTAGGCCCCCGTTTTTTTTT
>JALPQI010025675.1:0-18259 GCA_025490895.1 Thaumatotibia leucotreta
ATTGTTCAATTGTGCCAAGATGCCGGACATAATGTTTTTCTTAACACCACGCATATTTCGGCGCAACATTTTTGACAAAATGTTTATAGAATATAGCCAATCGAAACTTTTATGGACCAATCACAACTATTTTTAAATGGCGGTTTAAGTTTTTACATGTTGACATTGAAATTCATTACTGTGTTCCATTGAAGAGGGGGTAACACTTGTCGAATAAAATTCAGGGCCGTTTTTGAAAGGCAATTTAGAATGGCGTGCGGCTTCCATGTTTTATTTGTCTGTAGGCCGAGCCATACCATTTTTTTAAAAGTAAAACGGTACATTTGTTTAGTACTGTTCGATGTAGCAATATTTAGTAAGTTTTTTTAACTAAAGAGTAGACTAAGGCAATTGTCTATTTAACAACCAAATGGTACGTAATTTGATTTCTTTTTATGACAAACGTTTCAATTTAGGGACCAGCTTTAATCGATTGAAAATTTTGAGTGGCAAATTTTAGACACTAATTTTTAAACGACTTCAAACTTTAATTTTTTTTTGTGATCTAATGTGTATGACCCCGAGATGGTTCCATTGGCAGATTGGCACCAAGTTGGGGGCTGGTGATGGGATCTTGCAGAAATCGAGGGATCTCTTCAAATGTTTTAGGTACATGTATGGCGCTTTTGGTAATTTTCATTTATTTACAAGAATTTGCATTCAGAAAGTAGGATTTGATGATAGGAAACTAATTATGGAAACCACAGATTGATAGGATCTTGGAGAAATCGGTTGAAGTTGGTTGTTTTAAAATTTTTAATTTGGTGATTAAGTATAAATAATAGGTATCATTGTTCTCTCTTCATGTGAACTTATCGCGATCAATTGAGGGACCACATTCTGCATGCCACATTTCCTTATTAAGTTAGCAGAAAGGAGTTGTAATTAATTAAATTAGTTTTACAACTCTGTTACAAAATGTAGGCATTTACAGCCGTTGTAAATTTGAAGTGGATTCTTAAATACGGATACCTGATGACTGACTGACGGTCCACCTTTACCTGAATGTAACTTTGATGTAGCTGACTTTTACAAAAAGGTTGACTTTACAATTGTTTGAAAACTTTTACTAACGACTGACACATTTAAAAGCTCGAAATTCCAACGTCGACCCGCAATCGGAACGCACATGTCCGTGACTGCCTTCTATGGAAAACTTTTCAGAAAGGCACTGGGGCCCGTTTCTCGATAGCTTGTAACTTGTAATACAAGCGGAAGTCTCTTTTTGACACCATAAGTTAGATAAGAACTTCCGCTTGTATTACAAGTTACAAGCTTTTGAGAAATAGGCCTCTGGTCTCATCTCATCTCAGCTATAATCGCCGGGCGAGTATCGCCGTGTTTCTTTTATTTGCACAGGAGTGCGTATCTTTTGTTCGTGTTTATAGCCGATAGTTCTTAGCTTAGTAGCCCGCGGTGAGACCAGTGCCTATAGCCCATAGTTCATAGCTTAATAGCTCGCGGTGAAACCAGTGCCATAATCGTAACTTACATATAATACACCTTAAGTTAGGTACAGTCGCTATCAGATATATCAATGCGGCTATGGTGCTCAAAAATATCTAAACATGCGGTCTAACGCCATAACAGCAGAGGCCTGGATGCTTAGCCAAGTTGTCAATCGCTAACGCTTAGTAGCATATCGTAGTTTTCCCTCTCTGTCAATCTTTCATATTAGTGCGACAAAGACAGTTAGCTGTTTTTCGTTTACGATTGACGACTAAGCGTTAGCGAAAGCACCCAGATCTTTGTGAGCACCCTGGCCGCTCTGGATTGTGACTGTACAATAAAAGTAGCAGCTCTATTTTAGCTTTCATTGAAGCAGATACAGAAGAATAGTTAATAACTTTAATAAGTTAAAACTATAGACAAAACTATTTAACGGGTACCTAGTGCCTAACCTGCCCGTAGACCACGAACCCTGTAAACATTTTCTTCTAATATTAATACAACATAACAACAAGTACTATCATGATAAATGAATAAAAAAAATAAACACAAATCAATAAAAACTTTTAAAAGGACCACACGCTCACTCAATGGACTCGAAATATCGCTGCACTAGAATACGTCTCACTTTAGGAATTCTACAGTTGAATACATCAATGTCAAGTTCTTTAGACAACTCATTCAAGTTACGACTGGTTAAATTAAATTAATAATACGTGATAAAATCCCTTTAACTAGTTTTAGTTCATGAGTAATCATCGCGTAGAAAAAAATGTTAAACTATAGAATTCTCAACCTCACTTCCTTCAAACTCTGATAGTACCTTTTCCGGCTCAGGTGCCAACAATCGTACATTTCCACAAGGAAACTCAACCTACACAATAAAAAACAGAAGAATTACCGCGAACTTCGACATTCCTGAATTTCGAGCATCTTTCTCTGTCACTCTAAAGAAGTCTTCGTTGGAATGATAGAGACAAAAACCCGAAAAATACGATTTTCCAAGTGCACGGTAACTCTATAGTACAGTTCCCCCTCAAACGGCCGCCAGCATTTACTCCGCAATTCATCAGAGTTCAACACGAAATTGTGATGTTTAGTTCCGACAAGGTGTGTTACACGGCTGGGATATTCTGAAACACTTTTTAGTACCTACCATATCCACACAGAGTGTTCACATTTAGTGTCGCATTCTGATCACTCAAATTTAACGACCAATCGCCCACATACAAAAAAAAAACGTTTTTTTTCTTCCGCTATTTCCTAAGCAGAAATATCATAATATGATATCGATTAACCCCTTTATTCATAAACGCCTCCTGACTTAGCATGCCGCTAAGTATTGTTTGTCTCTTTCGGTCTTATCAATATGAAAATAAGACCGAAAGGGACAAACAATTCTTAGCGACTCGCTAAGTTTAGAGACATCTATACATATAAACGGCAATGTCCTGACTGACTGACTGACTGACTGACTTAAATCAACGCACAGCCCAAACCGCTGGTCCTAGAGACTTCAAACTTGGCATGTACATTCTTTATAATGTTTAGAGGCGCACTAAGAACGGATTTTTGAAAATTCATCCCGTAAAGGGGTTAAATGGGGGGTTAAAGTTTGTATGGGGTAATAAGATTAGTTGGGCTATTTTATTCGAAACTTCACAAGAATGTTTTTAATAATAAATAAGTAAACATATTTTTCAGGTTTTTTGAAAATTCATCCCTTAAAGGGGTTAAATGGAGGGTTAAAGTTTGTATGGGGAAATAAGATTAGTTGGTCTATTTTATTTGAAACTTCACATGAATGTTTTTAACAGTAAATAAGTAAACACGTATTTCAGGTTTTTTGAAAATTCATTCCCTATGGGGGTTAAATGGAGGGTTAAAGTTTGTATGGGGAAATAAGATTAGTTGGGCTATTTTATTCGAAACTTCACAGGAATGTTTTTAATAATAAATGAGTAAACACATTTTTCAGGTTTTTTGAAAATTCATCCCTTAAAGGGGTTAAATGGAGGGTTAAAGTTTGTATTGGGAAATAAGATTGGTTGGGCTATTTTATTCGAAACTTCACATGAATGTTTTTAACAATAACTAAGTCAACACGTATTTCAGGTTTTTTGAAAATTCATTCCCTATGGGGGTTAAATGGAGGGTTTAAGTTTGTATGGGGAAATAAGATTAGTTGGGCTATTTTATTCGAAACTTCGCATGAATGTTTTTAACAATAACTAAGTCAACACGTGTTTCAGATTTTTTGAAAATTCATTCCCTATGGGGGTTAAATGGAAGGTTAAAGTTTGTATGAAGGAACCAGATTCGTTGGGCTATTTAATTCAAAATTTCATAGAAGTGTTCTTGCCAATGAAGATGTAGGTACTTATCTACATACCATGTTATATACGAGTAACATATGTACGATGAATACGTAGATACTTTTAATATTAAATTTTGGTAAGTAATGCAGTTTGCTACATAAAAGGTCATTGTGAGGTTTTATTTTTTAAGTCTAGACAAAACCATATTTATTTGTTTGTTCGTTAAAAATATCTACAATTTTGCATGGTGACATATGATTCGAAGCGAACGAATTTCAAATGTTTGTTTGGCAGCTCGCGGACAGTATATGTATAAGCAGCGCGGGTACGCGGGCCGTCTCACTGTAAATTCAGCTTTCTAATTCGTGTAGTTTATTTGAAATGAAGTATTTAATTATGTCATACTAATATGCTGTTCAATGAAACAGACTTCAAACAGAATGTAATAAGGTAAGATTCTACTTAGGTTTAGGAAAGGTTAGAACTGCGATCCCACACAGAAACGAACGGCTATCAAAGTAGGTTTTGGGTTAGATTAGGAGGTTCAGGTTAGGTTTGAATAGTAACCCCACACAGCAACGAACGGCTTTGAAAGTAGGTTTATGTTAGGTTTGAACTCCAACCCCACACAGAAACTAACGGCTATTAAAGTAGGTTTAGGTTAGGTTAGAATTGCGACCACACACAGAAACGAACGGCTATCAAAGTAGGTTTTGGGTTAGATTAGAAATGCGACTACACAGAAACGAACGACTATCAAAGGAGGTTCAGGTTAGGTTTGAATAGTAACCCCACACAGCAACGAACGGCTTTGAAAGTAGGTTTATGTTAGGTTTGAACTCCAACCCCACACAGAAACTAACGGCTATTAAAGTAGTTTAAGGTTAGGTTAAAACTGCGACCATTGCGATTCCACGCAGAAATGAACGGTTATTCAAATAGGTTTAGGTTAGGTTAGAACTGTGACCCCACAGATGAGCAAACAGCTATCAAAGTAGGTTCAGGTTAGGTTAGAACTGCGACTCCACACATAAGCAAACGGCTATCAAAGTAGGTTTAGGTTAAGTAAGAACTGCGACCAGTGCGACCCCACACAGAAACGAACGGCTATTAAAATAGGTTTATGTTAGGGTAAAACTGTGACCCCACACGTAAGCGAACAGCTATCAAAGAAGGTTTAGGTTAGGTTAGAACAGCGACCCCACACAACAGCAAACTGCTATCAAAGTAGGTTTAGTTTAGGTTAGAACTGCGACCCCACACATAAGCGAACAGCTATCAAAGTAGGTTCAGGGTTAGTTTAGAACTGCGGAATAAATATTACTAAATTTATACCAAACTAAAATAAGAACCCGTAAAGGAAAACCTCAAGCACCATTCAAAATTCCCTGATTTAAATTTACTAAAAACTATTCTTCGACAGAATGACTTGTCGATGAAATGAAAATACTTGAACCGTTGTCTTTGAAACAACATTCGATTAAATGATTGTCAACAAGTCAAGGCGAAACCCAAAAAAAATATCACAAATATTCAACTTATTTCGGCCACTTTTGAATCTCCTGAGAAAAAAAAATCAAAATAGGATTCATTATTTGCAGGAAACCGTGTAACATGCATAATATATAACTACATACAATCGAAATGGTAACCTCCTTCTTTTTTGAAGTCGGTTGAAAACATTTTTTTTCATAGAAGTCCAAAATCTACGCGTGCGAAGCCGCGGGCAAAAGCTAGTTTATGAATAAGGGGTTAGTCTTTAACAGATCACCACTAAGGTTACATTCTGTATACCTCGAGTTTTCTCTGGTTGTAAATCTTAGGTTATGTTACGGTTCATTTCCTTTCCTGTCGGCACTCTTTTGTTTCCGTACAGGGGCCTATTTCTCAAAAGTTTGTAACTTGTAATACATGCAGAAGTCTTTGTCTAAATAATGGTATTAAAGGTAGACGAAAGTGTATTACAAGTTATAAGTTTTTGAGAAATGGACCCAAGGGGCCTGTTTATCAAAATCTTGTAACTTGTAATACAAGCGGAAGTCGTTATCTAATTAATGGCGATATAAAGAGACTTCCACTTGTATTACAAGTTACAAGCTTATGTAAAATAGACCCCAGAACTTTTCAAGATAAGCTGCTCGTTACACACAACTTTGCAGAAAATAGTAATGATTGAATTTATCTGAACACTATAAAAAGGCTAAATAACAGTCATTAAAATTTCATTTCAAGAATCGCCCAGCTCGGTTCCACTTGAACAATTAACAAAGGCCGCAGTTTTATGTTTTGGCCATTTGTCACCAAACCGAGTGCATACAGAATGAGCTCCGGCCTCAATGGACTCATGAAAGTCATGAATCATTCATTGAAATTTTGGCCTGATCCAAATATAGGGTTGCCAATAACCTTATGTGTCAACTTAAAATCTTGTCCGAAGATATTTTCGATTGTATCGATACTAGGTAGCCGCGAAAAGACCGCGTGTTGCTGTCAAACACGAGATATGCTAGCACCCAGAATGCATACTAATTTAAGATCGAGGAAAGAGTAGAATTCGTGTTTGTTTTATGCGGTTTTCTTAATAATACTACAGAATACATATTAGTACAAGTACAGAAAACCATCTCCGAAAACCCGTCTAAAGAAATAATGACTCTTGCTACGACACTATTAAGTTCAAATTCCCACCCCGCAACGCTAAATGCCTACGATAAATAAATGTCAAGTAGAAGTGCGCTCTCTTTCTATCGTAACTCGTACTTTTTCTTAAGGAATATGGTTGTTTCCTTTTAAAAATGATATAATTTGAACATTTTATTACTACCTTTTTTATATTGTTCATTACATTATTTTTATTTTTTTAACGTTCATTGTACCATTGTTATAAATGTTATAATCAACAGAGACAGCGGTCGAATTAGTACGTAGATATTCGACGAACAACACTCGCGGGTGTGCGACGTGCGTCACCGCTTGCCGTGAGGCCCTACTGATGGCCTCCTTGGGGTGGCTCTGACAGTTCGAACAGAACGCGCTAGTTGGAGAGTCCTGATAATAATTATCGAGTATCATCAATAGTATCAACATGTGTACGAGACACCTGACATTTATGACACGTGACTGCGTTTCCGTACCGTCTGCTAATTCAGACCGTCTTTTAATCAGCGGTAGAATTGAAAATGTCGGAAAAAATTTAATGTTTTTTTCGGGAACGTATTAAAATTTCGTTTTTGTCCGTTTTTTTCGTGTTTTTGCAGAAATAATCAATGTCACTGTCACTCCTTTCCGTCTATTTCATTTGACTTTTCCTCGGTGAAAGCGCGTTCTCCTGGTATAAGTAAAAATTAGACCTATTTCTCATTGGTTCAGAGTTGAAAATTAAAGTGAATATTTTTTTTTATTTTGTCGAAAAAATTCAGAAAAAAACGAGCTGTTTGGAAAGAAACGGAATTTAATCCGGAAATTTTCAACGCTAAGCAGTGGCTTATGATGGTCCCGTTTTATCTATTTATCGGGCTGCGCATCACTTTCACACTTGTAGGCTTATGATGGTACCGTGTTTAATCGTTTGTCGTTGTTGCCGTCAGGTTCTAACAAGTATGTAAGCGCGAAAGTGACGCGTAGCACGATAAATAGATAAAACGGGACGATGATACGCCATTTGGATACCTGTTAGAACGTGACAGCAAATAAAAAAATTACGGGTGTGACTATAAAAAAATATTTAACACTATTGTATTCTACACACAAGAGCATATCTTATGAAACAGAAATATAGCAATATAATTAAAGGCCTTCTCCTAAGAGGGGGTTCTTGCGACAATTAACTAATTAATTTAATAATCGTTCAAATAATATATTGACGTCACGACAGTAGGTATAGGTAATGTTCAAATAATTATTGTTAACAAAAAAATAATTCATTTTTATTAAAACTGGACATTCAATATAACTTTTGTTGATAAAAAATATAATGTAATAAAATAATATATTGTTGACATTGTACCGAGTATAGCAAGAAATAAAAGGCTTTTTTTATTTTATTTTATTAATTGAAGTTTATTTTTCAAGTAACTATAGGAGACCCACCGGGAGAATCCATAAAACCGATCATTGTACATAAGATATGGTGTAATGAATTTTCAATTTCATACTTCTTTGATTGATTGTGAGTGTGAGATGTGATTTTTGTTTTCATAATTAATTTCTAATGTTCTGCCTGCTCCTCTTCGGTTATTAATGTTATCATCTAAGGATGTACACTATGTGATCACTGGTGACACCTGGAATAGGTGTGTGGCGCTCAGTAATATATGATATTTTTGTACTACTGTGTATGCTATGCCACTGAATCTTAGAAAAAGTTTAATACAACGTTGTACATATTATTAGTTCAAAAAATGCTCGTGACGTCTTCAATTGCGATACTCGCCCTTCGGGCTCGTATAGCAACCCACACCACTCGCAGTTTTTTACTCTTGTAATAGGTACCACTCTTGCTTAAAATACTATTTAAGACATCAAACTTTAATTTAAAGTATGTTGATGCTGTCGTGCTTGCCTGTGTCAAATTGTCAATATATCAAACAACATACCTATCTACTTATAGGTAATTGTAACGTCTGCTGTTCATGGATTGTGCAATTCCAATTCCACGCAAGAGTGTAATGTAACTAAGTGACCAGTTTTCCGCGTGTTTATTTATTAATTGTACAAATTCCACTGTTATTAGTTATCTAGATATAATATATCACTTTAACTTGAATCATACGTACTTAAATCAACTCACGACAGTCACGACACTTTCATTACAGTTATGTAGATTTACCCGATTTGATTAGAAAAATCCAGATAAAACCAGATAATGTAATGTAAACTACTGCAATAATGTCGTTCTGCGTTAAAATATGTAAAATAAATAATTATATTTATAATTGATGTCATGGGAGTCCTAGCGCTACACCCACGGTAATCACGGTATACTAAATTAAGGCTTGACCACCAAGGACAAGTAGCAAATATTTTTGTTATAATATTACATAAATAGAGACACGCCCCAGGCTGTATTTATTTTAATAATTTATGTATTCAAATAACGATGATTTATTTTATTTTAGATTTCCGGCAAATGTTTCAAAAGGAATTATTTTCAAACTTGGAATCGTAACCGAGCTCGCCATTGTTGAAGACGGCTTGTGTTTAAAATGTGCTGCATATACGGTTTCGTAAAGTGGTCAGTCAGTTGTGTACAAAGGTATGTAACTTTTTTTATTATTTTTAGCAGGGATCGGATGCCGGTTATTTCTCCAAACAAAAGAACGGTTCTAATTTCGTTCTTTTTCGTTCTTCGGTATATATTCTTTATTAATGGAGTAATTCAAAAATACGATGTTGTTAATTTTGGTTAGTACATAAAGGGTATAAAACATTTAAAAATATTGGGCTATTTCAAGATTTGAAAAAAAAACTATTTTCGATCCCTGTGCTAGAGTTATAAAATGTTGTAAATCATCAACTATCTCTTTTTGACTTCATAGCGTTGTATCTTGCCGTCCTTGTTTGTTTATATCGAGTGATATAGATATACCCAATGAGGGCCATAAGAAGCATAATCATCGCTCAAATCAAAATATATCCTTATTGGTGCCAGCGGGGCGGAGTTACTCTCAGGTGAGGCCTAAGGCCGAAATTACACCAGCAGTGTTATTCACTAAGGAAACCGCCTTGCTGTCAGCGCTGTGTCAGTGCTGCGGCAGCGTCGAGCCTAAAAATGGTATTCGTATTCTCTAACGAAAAACAGCGACGAACTTGCCCACAACCTCGCTCACAGCCTCGATTCCTAATGTCAAATCAAACAGCTAGGATTTTAGACAAGGCTGTCTCGACATCGAGCTCGTTGACGAACGCAGCGTCGAATGTGTCAATAAGAGAATAGCATAGCAGTGAGTTCTTATATAAGTTAAAGTTATAGGGGGACTATACTAAGGCATGAATGACAGTGATATTCACCTCTCATTCCTTGGTATAGTGGCACAGTGGATCGAAATGAATAAAATTTTATTGTTATACTAAATTGTTATGAATATACCGTTTTTTTAATGAAAAAAAAATACAAAATTAAGAAAAATGTTGTACATATTTACAGACTTTTGATTGGACTATTAAAAAAAACGGGCACCTACTGAAATAAGGTATTAACTATTTTTTTGAATGTTTTAACTAATTATTTTATTAAATGTATTTTATCAAAAATGCCCCCAAAATCAATTGTTCAATTGTGCCAAGATGGGCAGGACATAGCGCTTTTCTTAACACCGCGCATATTTCGGCGCAACATCTTTGACAAATGTTTATAGAATATAGGAAATCAAAACTTTGATGGACCACAACTATTTTTAAATGGCGGTTTAAGTTTTTATAGGTTGACATTGAAATTCATTGCCGTGATGCATTAAAGAGGGGGTGACATTTGTCAACTGAATTTCAGGACCGTTTATGAAAGGCAATTTAGTATGGCGTGCGGCTTCCATGTTTTATTTGTTCGTAGCCAGCCTTACCCCTGTAAGTTCTTACATAAGTTATAGGGACGAACGAACATTTTGATATTATCGCAGTAAGATAATGTTAGTTTTATCTATCGATGGTTTTTGATAATTATATCGCTATTTTAGGTACTGTAACCTCGTACTGCAATAAAAGCAATATAAAGTGCCTAATTTGAATAAACATTATTTTGTTTGTTTGAGTGGTGCCCCGCTTGAAGCTCTCAGACCTAGGTTGTGCTGTATTTTCCCTGTTTTGTGGGTCTCATAGTTTTAAGGCCTTAATCGTAACAAAAATCATGATCACGTCAATTGTGTACAACAACCTTCGGCAGTGGCAAAAGGGGGCAAATTTAAAAGATATAGGTTTCGTATTGTTGATCGGCTCATAGAAAATTTGATTTTCTTGCCCCTTTTTCAGTGCCAAAAATTCTTACACAAAATTCGAAATAAAAATTATGACGTTAAATTTTAATTAATGTGCAATTTTTTACAATTAACCCTCATTCCAAATGCAGCAGTAATACAATAAAATCAGATATATTTGTACAAGTTTGTAATTTATGGGCAATGAAAAACAAAATAAGGTGTACACAAAAATGTTCAAAAATATGTCCCAGTACACTCTAATTCTGTGTAATAAGAACGTCGTAACATATTATGTCGATACTTATTTTTGCACGTGACTTCAGAGATTCCAATGAAATTAATTATACTTCCTTTACGAAAACAATCCTCGGTAAGCTAATTCACAAACGAATCTCTATGTAAATACAGCGGATACGGTATTTTGGTATGTATTCAAATTTGTTAAGGCGAATCGAATAAAAGCTTTTCTGTGTTATCTTATCAACGTGTTTAAATCGTCAGATCTTAATAAAAAAAATATCTTGGGACATCTTACACAAATCGACTTAGTCCCACCGTAAGGCCAGCCTTACACTTGTAAGTTCTTACGTAAGTTATAGGGACGGAGCTATACTAAGGAATGAGAGGTGAATATCACTATCTCATTCCTTAGTATAGCACCGTCCCTATTACTTACGTAAGAACTTACAGGTGTACGGCTGGCCTAAACTCAAAGCTTGTGATGTGGGTAGCGAAGATATACATATATAATAGATAGATACTTAAATACATAAGCAGCCACGACCAAGGAACAAATATTTGTGATAAATAACTACACAAATAATTCCCTCACCGGGGTTCGAACCCGGAACCTCCAGGTTCGTAGGCAGGGGCACTACCAAGTAGGCTACGGAGGCTGACAAAACGACATTATATGACGTTATAGATATGAAGTTTTTTAATTCTTACTGTATACTCACGTGCAGAATAGGTACCTATACAGTATACATAGGTATACGCCCATCTACGCGACTTCTCTAAGTTGGGTTGTCTACGGTGCGCGGTAAAGATAAACGAAATTGCCAGTAAATGGCAATTCAACGCCAAATATGCTAGGCCCCCTTTATTCTCCACTGGGGACCTAAACACATTTGTATTCAATTTTCTGAATGTTTGAACCTAAATACATTCGGTATAAAACGAGTAAATTACCCGTAGCCCTACAATGAGCTACGTTATTGACGCGCGTTTATTCATATTCATATTTTTTATTCATAAAATTAAAAAAAATATATGTCAACAATAATAAAATTTATTAATTAATTAAGTTTTTATTTATGTACTTTTTTTTAATATATTTATTTTCAAAACTACAATTTATGTACATAGATTAAATCTAACTAATCTACTTAACCCAATCTATATCTAAGATTGGCCCTTGTGGCATTGTACCGAGGATGCTGGCGGCATTTCCAAGCTGTATCGCAATACTGATGCGTTGTGCGAGGAAGTCGCCAGCTCTTCGGTCTTTAGTTACATCAACCAGACGTTTCGCGATCTCAGCAAACAATTTGCGTGCGCTGGGGCCCCATGAACCTAAAAAAGTAAATAAATTTATTTATTTATAATCTTATATTGCTAGATATAGTAAATTCCTAGATTAAAAATTATGTCTGCCTAGTATAATTATGTACCTACACTTTCCGATCTTTGTATCAATCATACCTAAAATTTGTTAAATTAGATTTTATTAAGAGATTAAATTAAGGCATGTTATGTATTTCTCTAGATAAGTGAATTGTATTCTTTTAGAGAAATAAATTCTTAAACCATAACCATATCTATATTAGTAAATTAAATCAATTAATTTACTAATTAATTAATTTACTTTCTATCCATCCCGCTCATACTTGTATATTGGCGCGAGCGAGCCAGACAGAAAGTAAACGCGCGTTAATAATGCCGCGGCAGCTCATGGTACGGCTACAGCCTCTAATACGGCCATTGGCCTGGTATTGCACCTATTCACAAACAAATAAAGCTCTACAAACACAATTGCTTCAAGTTACAATACGAGTACCTACATAGTATGTAATGGCCTGCGGCCCTACCGCCAAAAACGAAATTCGTAAATTTCGAGGATTTGTCTCTCTCACTCTAATGACGCCTTCGTTTGAGTGACAGAGATTTACGAATTTCCTGTTGTTTTTATCATCAACTGTAAACAATCAAAAGCTGCGACTGTTTATGATAAATTGATCCGCACGACCAATGTGCATCAGTATGTAGTACTAGTTATTACTTATTCTGTGGCATCAGTCCGACCGCACTTGGCTGTTTTTTTATTTAGCGCAAATGACTTAGCGAAAGTATATTTATGCACATCTCTATAGGCCGACCGCACTTGGCTGTTTTTTTATTTAGCGCAAATGACTTAGCGAAAGTATATTTATGCACATCTCTATACCTAGGTACTCTGTTTGGTTTGGTATTCAAAAAAAGGTAAACAATCTTGCAGTATCTTTTTATAGAAAATGCATATAAAAATCCAAACTAGGTACTTAATGAATCAAAAACAATGTAAATCACTGTATTTCCTTGTTATATTATGTATATTTGCTAAACTTATTTTCTACTCGTAGTTTTCAATAATAGTACATTACTACCGAGGCCGGGAAGTGACTGGTTGCCGGCCGAATATATGTAGACGGCCGAGCGAAGCGAGGCCGGATAGTATTCGGACGGCAACCCGTCACTTCATGGCCGAGGTATGTATAATGCTTTTCTCAAACATGCAATGAAATGAAACAAAAAAATGTATCTTCTTTCTAAGAAATTATAAGTCAACTACATAACTAAGTATTTGAAACACAACAAAAGTCAAATACGACACCGACACCTCATTTTTTTTTTAAGATTGACATGTTTGAAAGTTGCAAATTTTTAATTTAAAAAAGCGGTATTAGACGACGCGGTCGGTTGGGTCCAATTAATCGCAAGCAGTGATCGGGGCCGACGGATCGCGCCGTATAATACTACTTTTTAAATATTATTTTGAGTAGTTATTGTACATTTATTTTAAATGATATAATTTAAATACCTAATTATAACTGCAAAAATTTGCCAATCATTTTTTTTAATACTAATATTACTTACAGATAATTATTGGCTAAAAGCCAAGATGCCAGGTCACAACCCTATGTCAAATGAAAATTAAAAAAGAGGTACTTGCCGGCCTAGGCCGGCAACGAGGTACTTCCCGGCCACTTTTTAGGCACGTAACTAAAACATTTCATTGCATGTTTGAGAAAAAAGATACTGCAAGATTGTTTACTTTTTTTAATACCAAACCAAACAGAGTATAGACACGTGTCACGAGCGTTGCCCTGGAGAATATTCAAACTAGTCGTTCCGTTATAAAAGGCGCTCAAAGTGTCCCATATTTTATACTGGCAGTAAACTGAACGAAAACAAGTCTTCACGGTCCTGCAGAAAATGGAAAATTCGGGAAGTGGTAATAAACAAGATCTTGTTAAAGGAGTTGAATGTTCATTCGAGATAATAATTGTGACATTTTGTAACTTTATACAAACTCGTTAAGAGTTGATGAACCATGAACCATGACTTTCGTGAGATGCCATCTGAGGAAGGTATGGTAAATAATTGAAAACGTAATAAAGTTGGTATCAAGATTTATCGATTTGTTATAATCTGATTTCGCTGGGAATGTTTTATCTATTTACGCTGAATAGGGATTTAGGGATGCCAAAATCTAGGCAGTGACATTTAGAAAATAAGCTTTTTAGGTAACTTATTAAACTTACCTATATATGTATTATGTAAGTATGAAAAATATTAACGAATTAATACAATTTTCGAGTGAATTTTTAATTAAGTAACAGTGCCGGAAATAGAATAGAATATCAACTTTTGGAGAAGACCTTTTAATAGGCCTCTGGGCAGCGGGAGATAAATATTTTCAAATATAAAATGTATTACATTTATGAAAGTTTTAGTAGGTAGGAAGACAAAGCAATGTAACATGCTGCCAGTTTCCAGATTGCAGTGGAACAATATGAGCCAAATGAGTTTAAAGTCCATGTCAGTGACCCACTTCTGTGGGCTTATGATGGTACCGCGTCTAATCGTTTATCGTCGTCGCCGTCACGTTCTAACAAGTATGCAAGTGCGAAAGGGACGCGTAGCAAGATAAATGGATAAAACGGGACCATCATAAAGCCAGCTATGCTATTCTCTTATTGACACATTCGACGCTGCGTTCGTCAACGAGCTCGATGTCGAGACAGCCTTGTCTAAAATCCTAGCTGTTTGATTTGACATTAGGAATCGAGGCTGTGAGCGAGCTTGTGGACGAATTCGTCGCTGTTTTTCGTTAGAGAATACGAAGTTCATACATTAAACGTCAAACTTTCGACGCAATGCAGTTCCAGCTCACGCCGCATTCGTCGCCGAGCACTAGTGTCGTTTAAAGTACATTAGTGAATACCATTTTTAGGCTCGACGCTGCCGCAGCACTGACACAGCGCTGACAGCAAGGCGGTTTCCTTAGTGAATAGGCGGCGTCCTCCCTCATGTTCGTATCGTAGGCATCGGACGCATCGCATCGCATTTCTTCCACTAATATTACGATACGTACGGTGCGGAACAGTGGACGCACTTGTATGACTTTCCATACAAATAATACTAAATGCCATGCATCCGATGCGTACGATTCGGATCTGTGGACGCCTAGCTTAAGCCATCTGTGCAGAAAGTTAGCCAATTAAGTTACCTAGAGCAGTCAATTAACTACCTTACCTATTTAATAGTAGGTACTTATCTACAACAACATACCTTAAGATATTAGAAAGAGTCCTAGCAAATTTTACAATTTTGCTGTTTGCCTCTCTAATGCCGCGGCCACGACATTGGTCTAAGGCGACTGGCTTAGCGGAAAACCATACGTGCTCCCTCTCGTACCCATATCGGGATTCCGCTCCAACTCATGGATTCGCTCGCCGCTGGTCGCCTTAGAACAATGTCGTGACCGGGCCGTTACGCACGCACATATTGGCTAGAAATAGAGGCAAACAGCAAAATTGTAAATTGTAACTTTATAAAACTCGATCTGCTTGTTGGTCCGAACAATACACCGAATAACCTACGTTTTTATATACAATTTAAAAAAGGTATACACCATTTGTCGGTAGAATCCAAAAAAAAGTAAACAAATATGACGGAGTTTCCATAGCATTTAATGTATTATCATGAATTCATGAAAGACGTTGGCAGATATATTTTGCCATTAATACTAATAAATATCAATAATTTAACCAAAAATGTAGGTATGTGAACTCAAGGTTTTAAGTTGGCAATAATCGGCCTCCGTAGCCTAGTTGGTAGTGACACTAGTGACCCTGCCTACGAAGCTGGAGGTTCCGGGTTCGAATCCCGGCGAGGGCATTATTTGTGTATATTTAACACAAATATTTGTTCCTTGGTCATGGGTGTCTATGTATTTTAAGTATATATATGTATCTACCTATTATATATATCGTCGCCTGGTACCCACATCACAAGCCTTAATTGAGCTTACCGTGGGACTAGGTCGATTTTGTGTAAGATGTCCTAAGATATTTATTTATTTAATAAATCCAAGATTGTGTTCTAAATGTGCGTGATTATGGAATAATGTTAGTTTGAAGCTTCGGTAACATTTTTGGATTCTACTGATGGAAAGTATAGTAGTCCCTTTTGTTCAATATTTTTCAAATTTTAATGGAAACTACGAGAAAGAAAACAAAACCGCCGGTATCAGAAGAGCTCGAACAGTTTCAATACTGCGGCCAGCTGCGGTTATTAAAATGTTCCGGGCGCCATGATTAAAAAACTCCGCTGTACTGATACACGAACACTATTTCCAGCTTGTTGTGGACAAGATACCTACTCCTAACCTAACATGCTTGTAACATTTTCCATAAACAAATACCTAACCTAAATGCCCATAGATATGTAGCAATTCAATTATTGTTAAGCTTTCTCGAAATGAAAATGAAAATGAAAATAGCTAACAGAATTATGGTTGAGCACTAAGCTACACCCTGGTAAGACCGGACTATTTTTCGGTGAGTTGAAAGACTTGAAAGGATGAAATCATAAATTTATGCTCACTAATTTTTGGCGTCATACATAATATAGCAGTGAGGAAAATAGACTACTATTCTAGTAGTTATTGCGGTCATACGATCTTACATTTGATCCGATCTTAGCCGGGTGTACCTTATGTCAGTTCAAGTTAGGTACATAATTGAATGAATTGTATAGGTATAGTCTGCGGGTAATAGTTAGTTGCATAGATTTTTTTACTTTCGGTTGGGACCACCAACTCCAGTGACCTAGTGCATTTACGAATTCACCGCCTTAGACTTGTACAGTTAGCACCAAATAAAATACATCGTCGCAGTCAAAGAGACCTAATAGGTACACCACACTCACTATATCGTGTACCGAATAATTTAGCTACTTTAACTGCTACAAAGTAACTATTTGACTCTGACTGTAATTTGTAAACTTCCAGATCGTGTTTGTGGCCCTCGTTTTCGATTCGTTTTCCATTAAGGCACTGAATTTTCCTTAGTTCTCGAAAGATGTTGTCATGTCACAGTTTATAAATCGAATGTTTGTAAAATATTCAATACACGTGTTTATCAATTATACAATAACGTTAACCTACAGTTGCGTTCAAGGTTACTCTAATGTAAATCAATGTAAGCCTTAGCGTTAGGCCTTTACATCTATAGTCGGTACTAGGTAGTATAGATATAGATGCATAATAATATTGTGAACTTGTACAATAAGAATTATTTTTGTTTATTATTATTATTATCCTTTATTTATCTCTCTTTTTTATAAAAATGTGCTTAAAAATATTTTTTTTAATGTAATAAATTCTTTAATGGATGTTATTTTAATAAGATGTATTATTATACTGTTTTGAAAAAATAAGTCCACCTGAGTTTCTTACTGGTTCTTCTCAGGAACGGTGTAGGGTTAGAACCAGTAGTAGATTTTTTTTTATCTCTTGATAGTGTCAGACGTTTCGTAAATGCTTATTAATAAGCTTACTTGAATAAAGAATACTTGACTGTTGAACTTAAAGAATACTTACTTGAGAATGTTTGACTTTGACTTGAAGCACATCGCGTTGCTGAACTATACCGAATACCCAACTTTCGCAGGTCACTCACATTTCTCCTAGGCTTCTGGATAATGGTGATCCTGTTATACGCACTGGCGCTGGCCATCGTGTCCGGCGTAGCCTTCGGCTACGACTACTGCTTGGCGGAATACGTCACCTTGGCCAGTGAGTACACTACACACATGCCGGGAACCGGAACCGTTATTTTCTACATAGGTACAAAAAGAACGGTTCTTTTTTCGTTCTTTTCGTTCTTCGGTATACAAATTGTAAGTTAACGGAGTCATTTAAAAATACTTACAACAAATATTGAGCACTACATAAACAGCATAAAACATTTAAAAATATTGGGCTATTTCGAGGTT
>JALPQI010025676.1:0-12880 GCA_025490895.1 Thaumatotibia leucotreta
CAATAACTTATACGGCCTAACAGTGCAATAAGCTTTTTGACGTTTGAACTAGACAGTACGTTCGAAAACTCAATAGTTTCAAACAGATTCATACACATAAACCTTTCATAATATTATATTCAATATGCTAAAATCCAAATTAAATACCTACCACATTTTGTTGTAAAAAGGCTTTTAATTAAAAGTTCTAAAAATACGTCAAACAAAAACAATAGGAAAATGAAAGTGTTTTCACTATGCAAATTTCAGAACGCATCCGAATATTTTTTTCTTTTAAATTTACAAGTCACACCTAGAAAAAAAATTGAGGTTATTATTTTATTATATGTTGATTTGTTTATTTTTTGGAAGTTGAGGACTTGCAAATAAATACCTTCCAATTTGTTATATTTGAGTTTTATTTCGCATGTTTCCTCGCTTTAGTGTGGTGAAAAATTTTGTGTTTCACTCGGCAGCAAAGCTTGTTCAACTCTCGTGCCTTAAAACCCTCGCATCGCTCAAGATTCCATTTTATGAACCACTCGCTGCGCTCGTGGTTCAAATTCTGGAATCTTTCGCTTGCTCGGGTTTCAATATTTGGACGAGAGTTAAACAATCACTTTGCTCCCTAGTAAAACAAATAACTATTTTTTATAGTTAAATCAACCTATCTCAAAAACTATAAGATATACTTTGATCAGACCAAACGAAGTTATTTAATTTTGTTATGTAAGGCTGCAAAGTAGTTGGTGCGCGTGCTAGTTTCGAAAGCCGAGTAAGCGAAGGATTCTAGGTTTGAATTATGAGTGAAACGGGTGATAAAAAAAAGAATCCTCAGCATAGCGAGGATTTCGAAGGACGAGATGCAAAATAACTACAGTCGCGAAACACATTTTTTTTCATCTTACTAATGCAAGGAAATATTAATCCTAAAACATCACAAATCTTATCCAGATGAATGAAAGATAATATTCTTCCGTTTAAAACCTTAATAGAATAATCCAACTCTATCATCTAATGTCAAATAAAAACTCAATATTAGCGCCAAAAACGCTTTCTACGCTAGTGGATAAAGTTTATTGCGTGCAGATTTCGAAGGATATAGGTTGCCTTTTCGAGTTAGCGAGGTAAAAATAATATACTTATGACTTGATTACAGAATTACAGATAGGTTAACATAGGTAAAAGTGGATTCACCTAATAAAAGCTTATACGACATCGAAATAACTTTACACAATATAACAACAAAATCATCATCATGATAGTCCACTGCTGGACGTAGGCCTCTCCTATTAACTATGCGTATAAACGCATTAGGAGGTAAATGCCCATAATCGCCACGCTGGGCTAGCGGATTGGCGATCGCAGTAATGTGTCCACTATGATGACGCTGTTGCCCATCATAAATATTTATCAAATAGTGGTCAGTGACACTTCAATCCCTTAGTCGACTCTTACGACACCCGCAGGAGGAGTTGGGGTGGTGACAAATGTATTCTTACTGCCGTCACCACACGGCACCAAAAACAACAAAATAGTGATCCGTTAAGTCGATATTACGATTAAAGTTCAAATAACATGCAGTGCAGTATTAAATGTACTCTCCAAACGTAAACAATTCTCAACGGACACACAGCGTGTATAAAACGACCGCTCTGCCATGGGTTACAATTTAGGAAGATAGTACTTTATTCCACCCTCATAAGGATTAAGTTGAGCTTTTTTATGCAGGTATCAGACACGCGATGTCAATCACGACGAAAATCTAGCATTATGTACAGTCGACGACAAAGATATCGTTACGGTTTATGTGCCAAGAATATATTTACACGACTTTATTGCCTTAACATTAAGGTGGTGTAAATATATTTTTGGCACCTAAACCGTAATGATATCTTTGACGTCGGCTGTACAGTCCAGTGTAGAGATGGGCCGAATATATTGATTTAAACTTTCACGATTATGACTCATATTTTAAAGACAAACGGGTCTTAATCGCGTCATGCTCGAAACGTGAGGATATAACTTGACCTGAGAGGCATAAGGTCGGTTCTGTGGGCATGAGATATATCTAAATTCGATCTTGTCTCAAAAGCATAAAGTTACACTTACAAGTCTGAGAAATTGCTAAATCCGACCTTATGCCTTTCATGTTTAATTAAACGTAAGTTTACACGATTTAGACCCGTTTGCCTTTAAAATATGGGCGAATATTCGGTATTTATTCGGTATATTCGGCATTTTTTTTAATGTTGGTATTCAAGACATAAGACATTTATTCGTGGTATGGGCTTACAACAATAGTTAGCTTGGTTCCTGCACTAGGCAAAGCCTGTACTGCAGGTAACCAAAAAAGGCATCGGCACCTAAGGTTCAAAGCCCGGGTCTTTGGCTTTGAACCTTAGGTGCAGATGCCTTTTTATAATAATAATAATAATAATAAGGGAATTAGACAGGCGGTGAAGGAGCGCTTTTTCAGCCGGCTCACAAAAGTACTTAACAGTCTTTTGTCAGGAGGCAACAAAGTGCGCGCCTTCAACGCCTGGGTAATACCCATACTCACATACTCCTTTGGCATACTAAGGTGGACTCAGACCGAGCTGGACGCCCTGGATCGAAGGGTCCGTACGCTGCTTACCACTCATCGAATGCTACACCCGCGCTCATCAGTTATGAGATTGTACATCCCGCGGAGGTGTGGGGGCCGCGGCTTCTTAAATGCCAAAAACCTCCACAACCACGAGGTGTACAATCTTAGAAACTATTTTCTTAACAATGAGTGCGGGATGCATCGTGATGTGGTGGCAGTAGACCGGAACTTCACGCCGCTCTCCTTGGCAAAAGAGAACTGGCGCAAACCTGTGGTACTAAGCACCGAGGACCGCAAGGCGGTATGGAAGAGCAAGGAGCTACACGGGCGGTTCTACAAGGCCCTCACGGGACCTGACGTAGATCTGCTCGCGTCGGTGAACTGGCTACGATTCGGGGACCTCTTCGGAGAAACCGAGGGTTTTGCCTGTGCAATTGCTGACGAGGTTATCATGACGAATAACTACCGGAAATATATCCTGAAGGACGGTACGGTCGACATTTGTCGGGCATGCCGCCGTCCCGGTGAGTCACTCAGGCATATTATTTCCGGTTGTTCTCAGATTGCTAACACCGAGTACTTGCACAGACATAACCTCGTAGCCAGCATTATACACCAGCAGCTTGCTCTTCAATACGGCCTTGTGGACGTCGAAGTGCCATACTACAAGTACACAACTGCACCAGTTCTCGAAAATGGTCGTGCCACGCTCTATTGGGATCGACCTATCATCACGGACAGGACTATTGTAGCCAATAAGCCTGATATCGTGCTGGTAGATCGATCGCAGCGCCGGGCTGTGCTCGTCGACGTCACCATCCCCCATGATGAGAATCTCGTGAAGGCCGAGAAGGACAAGTCCAGTAAGTACCTAGACTTGGCCCACGAGATAACCGCCATGTGGGATGTTGACTCGACGATCATAGTCCCGATAGTCGTTACAGCGAACGGTTTAATAGCGACGAGTCTCGACCAACATCTTAAGAGTCTCTCGCTAGATGGCTGGGTCAAGGGTCAGATGCAGAAGGCGGTAATCCTGGACACGGCCCGGATAGTCCGTCGGTTCCTCTCTCTGCGACCTTAACCACCGGCAGCTTGGGCCCGCCCCGTTGCCGGCGGCACCCTAGGTTAGGTTTTTATAATGTGTTTATATTTTATATTGTTTTTGTATGTTGTATTGTATTTTACTTTTATAACCATATTATAACAACCTAGCCTAAGAGAATATTTAAATAAAGGAAATAATAATAATAAGGCCGCAGGGCAGCTTGTGGCGAGCTGTTGGGGAGTAACGACCCCACGGACCCGAGTGCTCCCGAGAGTCGGTCAGGGTCCCCGCCTCCGGCGTGTCTTCGTCGGTCGGAGTGGAACCCCAAGGGGACCCGTAGGACTCTCAGCTCTGGCTTGCCTTAACTGGCCGTCCAGAGAGGAGTCGTCAGAGCTATATGCTCCAGGGGTGGAAGTGTAAATTTGCATAAGTCGCGAGTTGGTGCAGCGGCTGTCAAGCCACTGCGCAGAAAGCGGTGTACACCTCTCTACACTCCTGAGCCGCCTACACCGGTGTTGCCCCTGGCTGTCTCTTGTGACGGCATTTACGGGGGCCCATCTAGTCGGCGGCGAGTCACCGCCTGCCTCGATAGCAAAGAGAAATCATTGTTATGGCAGGTGTCCGGACCTCTTTTCTATAGTTCCATTTCTGATCCATCCATCCTCCATCACCATAGCCCATTAGTATTTTCCATTCCTTCTCAATAGTCTCTATGCGCCTGCTGGGACCGGTTTACGGGTATGTATTTGTGCCCGTGAATGGGTTGCAGCAGGTGTAAAACACAGCAAATTTCTCCAAAGGGCCTCTACGTGTTGGATCTGTATCCCCGCGCAAGCCTATCAAAAGACCGGGATTTATAGGCCCGTGATCAAAGAGAGATACAAATAATAATAAAAACGTTTATTCAGATATAATGCTTGTGTCGTAATGTACTATTTTATTGAAAACACTGCAAATATGCAGAATTAAAATAAATATTTCGGCATTTCTCAAAAAGTTTAGTACATTTGGATCAAAATTTGTAGGATGGTAGAGTCAATGACGCTGAGCAAGATCCGCCACAGTCCCCAAAATATTGATATGAAACATTAATTTTTTGTTATCAATAATCTGCGACCATATACAGGGTGTTTGGTTAGCGGTGTCGGAGCTTTTAAGGGCTTAAACTACAATCAATTTCATCGATAAATTACCAAATATTTTTTTATGTGCCAACGATAATTAAATGGCGGCCATTTTAAAATTTCAAACAGACGAATACGGGCGCACGTGATATTTCTGGAATTATACGTTTGTTATTGGTCCTATCCTTGCAAAATAATCTCGTTAGAGAGCTCATTAGATAAGCAAACTAATTAAGCTAATCATTTAAAACTACGATACGCTACTAAGCGTTAGCGATTGGCAACTTGGCTAAGCACCCAGATATTTAGCTGCTGCGATATATTTGAAGGAGACTGTACTACCTCGCTGTGACAACTACGCCGCTACAGCTGAATAATAAATGCTAAAATAGCGAGCATTCAAGGCGAAAATAGGAAGATAATTAAAGATAACTGTTGACCTTGAAGGCCACTCGTCGGACTAGCGTTTATAATGACCCCATCGTTATTGTAGAATAACACAGCTATTAGTAGGTACCTACAGTAGCCATCAGGGTGCTTAGACAAAATGCCAATCGCTATCGCTTAATCGTCAATCGTAAACGAAAGGCAGCTAACTGTCTTTGTCGCACTAATAAGAGTGACAGAGAGGGAAAACTACGATACGCTACTAAGCGTTAGCGATTGGCAACTTGGCTAAGCATCCAGTTATGTCGATGTCTAATTTTGTCAATCTCTGGTTCCTGCTAGAAAAATATCGAGGTATAATAATGACCACATCGTTATAGCATAACACAGCTATTAGTAGGTACAGTAGAGTGCAAAAATAAGTATCGAAAGAATCCGCTCATAAATATGTTAACGACGTTCTTATTACACAAAATTGGAGTGCACGGGGACATATTTTTGAACATTTTTGTGTACACCTTTTGTCTTTGACTGTATCTACAGTCGCCATCAGAGGGGCTACCGTGATATCTCAAATGCGACTCAGTTTAGGTTCGGCTTGTCAGTTTTTGATAGTTATTCTATGAAATTGGGGAGGCCTATGTCCAGCAGTGGACTGCGATAGGCTGATGATGATGATGATTCTATGAAACTGATACATTGCGATTCAGATTAGGTCCAGTCAAAGACAAAATAAGGTGTATACAAAAATGTTCAAAAATATGTCCCAGTGCACTCTAATTCTGTGTAATAAGAACGTCGTAACATATTTACATGCGGATTCTTTCGCTTATTTTTGTCACTTAAGTAGTCCTAATAACTTAAGTACTTAAGTAGTAGTAATAACACTTCAATTTACGTACCTACTTTATTAAGCACACGTGATGGGAAAAAACTTTTTCCCCTCACTAGCTCGTAAAGCGCTCGTTTATCCTTTAATACGAGCGGGTAAAAACGCTTTTTACCAACATGTGAATAAAGTAATTTGACATTGCTCTAATTCCTATAGCCCCCTACTGCTTAGTATAAGTGGATCTGTATGACCGTAGTAAACATGCGCAACCGGAGCTCACATGTTAAATTGGTCGTTCTCATGGGTGACTTTGTAAGCCATTGGCTATATTTAAGTTCCAGAAGTAACTCTATTCTACGATACGTTTCGACATTGAGTTTTAAATGGTTTCTTTAAGTTAATTTACATTTGGATGAGATTTGTAATCATATTTCCTCGCGATAGTGAGGGGAAAAAAGTTGTATTACACTTGGCGGCAAAGTTTGTTCAACTCTCGTGCCTTGAGACCTTCGCAATGCTCAAGATTCCAGTTTTTGAACCACTTGCTACGCTCGTGGCTCAATTTTGGAATCTTTCGCTAGCTCAGGTCTGAATATTGGCACGACAGTTAAACAACAACTTTGCCCCCTTGTTTAATAAATAACTATTATGCCAACTACGAGGTAAATGTCCGCTAAGTTTTAAAACTCAGTTCAGGGTTTGACATCCACTTATTTATGTTTTTAAAAAGTGTTTTAAAAAAGTATAGATTTTTTGTGATTTGTCCGATGACCCCCCCCCCCCCCCCCCCTATGGTGATAATTGGTGATATTTCCTTGACCAACCCCCCCCCTCCCCCCCCTATACAGTATGACGTGATTAATGGACAAGCCCAAAGCTGCAACAACGGCTGCGACTGCGTAGCGTAGCGTTGGTACGTCTACTCTACGTGGGCGTTTGCTGCGACGGCGTAGAGCTTTCGTAGCATCTGTAGCGTTTACCGCCGAGCGTAGCGTAGCGTGCCATCGTAGCCAATGACGTTGGTTTGATTTCCCGCTTCATAATGAAAAAAAGCCGGCCGTGTCGGACTCGCGCACAAAAGTTTGCATTAGCCAATGATAGTCCACTGCAGGACGTAGGCCTCTCCTATTAACTATGCTATACGCATTAGGAGGTACGTAGCAGCACCTATAAAAAATAATTATAGTTAAATCAACCTATCTCAAAAACTATAAGATATACTTTGATCATACCAAACGAAGTTATTTCATTTTGTTATGTAAGGCTGCAAAGTAGTTGGCGCGCTTGCTAGTTTTGAAAGCCGAGTAAGCGAAGGTTTCTAGGTTTGAACCATGAGTGAAACGGGTAATAAAAAAAAGAACTTGAGCATAGCGAGGATTTCAAAGGACGAGATGCAAAATGTCGCGAAACACATTTTTTTTTCACCTAACTAACGCAAGGAAATATTAATTCTAAAACATCACAAACCTTATCCAGATGAGTGAATGATAATATTTTTTCGTTCAAAACTTTAATAGACTTTACTTTAATTCAACTCATCAATAATGTCAAATAAAAACTCAATATTAGCGCCAAAAACGCTTTCTACGTATCCACTGGGGATAAAGTTTTTTGCGTGCTGATTTCGAAGGATAATTTATACAATTATTTTGCCAGTTTAGTTGCCTTTTCGAGTTAGCGAGGTAAAAATAATATATTTATGGCTTGATTACAGACAGGTTTACATAGGAAAAGGTGAATTCACCTAATAAAAGGTGTACCACCTTGTAAGAAATCGAAATACCTTTATACAATGTAACAACAAAATAGTGATCCGTTAAGTCGATATTACGATTAAAGTTCAAATAACATGCAGTGCAGTATTAAATGTACTCTCCAAACGTAAACAATTCTCAACGGACACACAGCGTGTATAAAACGACCGCTCTGCCATGGGTTACAATTTAGGAAGATAGTACTTTATTCCACCCTCATAAGGATTAAGTTGAGCTTTTTTATGCAGGTATCAGACACGCGATGTCAATCACGACGAAAATCTAGCATTATGTACAGTCGACGATAAAGATATCGTTACGGTTCATGTGCCAAGAATATATTTACACGACTTTATTGCCTTAACATTAAGGTGGTGTTAATATATTTTTGGCACCTAAACCGTAATGATATCTTTGACGTCGACTGTACAGTCCAGTGTAGATATGGGCCGAATATATTGATTTAAACTTTCACGATTATCACTCATATTTTAAAACAAACGGGTCTTAATCGCGTCATGCCCGAAACGTCAGGATACACAGTGTGGAATTTTTCCTCAATTTTGCGAAAGTGTAATCACACTTTCGCAAAGTTAAAAGTTAATAATTTAATCCCAACATCTCCAGAGGTCCAACTGGTTTCCTAATTACGTGTTGCTTTTTTAAACGAGGTGATATTTTCCATAAGAGTTCTTCATAACTTGACACAGACATTCTAAAATAATCATAAAACTTGTGATCACTTGTTTTCAGTGCCTTGTACTTCCTTATGAAATGACTTCCATCATGATTCATAATAGAAAGATATGGATTTATCCAATATTTTCTTTTCCTTTGATTTTTCTTCATGTTTCTTCTTTTTAAACAAACAATCGTTTGTTTAATTTATCTGCCATGTCAAATAATAGAGAACATTGAAACTCCCGTGGGTCTATGTATCATAGTTTTGGATATTTTCAAAAAAGAAATAAACATCCATAGAAGTCCATAGAAACCTGAAAACTGATATTACTCACATTGAATGCCTATTTTTTAAAATATTTTTTACGTGTTTATATTAAGGTAATTTTAATACACCGATATCATTTATCAAAAATTAAAATTGATGATTCTAGAGGAGGGTGTCGCCAATTTTCTTACAATTAAAAAACATTTTTTTCCTCAATAATCCCTAGGTGGTCGCATTTTATTTTAAAATTAACGAATAGTATATAAAATGCTCTACTCGTGAAAAAAAAAAATCAAATGCAAATATTGCAGGAAACGCGAGATATGAATTTTAAAATAATCCAGTCAGGGTTGTCACTTTTCAAATGTACACGATTACAAGTTTATTTGCGAAGTGTTAGGGCTCATGCATAAATCATGCGAGGTTTTTTCGGCTACTTTTTGACCCTAAGTGATGTTTGAGCCAAAATTTTAAAAATTCTTTTAATTTCGCGAAATTCCGTCGTGAATGTCAATTACAATATGTACCTATTTAACGTGAGTGTAATGTAATTTCTAGTAGGTACTATACGTGCTACTTGAAGGACAGGTAGAAAATAACTTGTAATACGTTAAAAACGGTCGGTCCAGGGATTATCCTGGTTAGTTACAATCACCACAACAGGGCACACTTTTACCAGCATGCATGTAGCGGGCGAAACTCCTTCGACATCATCTTCATCTTGCCACTCGGCGTCATTGTTTTCCCGGATCACGCAAAGGACCTCCTTTTGGGATCTAGGATTCACGTTGGTCGAACTACTTCTACCCTAGTGAGCCTCTTGTGCACGGCTCTGTGCAATCGCACTTTTTTTTTGCGCATAAATACATGCCACAGTCCGCGCACAGTCTCCCAGTACTGGCCTTTGGTCCTTGAGGCTTGGACAATACATGTAAAATGGCAGGTTTCTGAAGCCCTCAAGAGTCGGTGTAATACCAAGTGACTGGCGGAGCAAAAATGGAGCATAGATCTTACCATCATGCTCTGCAGGCTTTCGCTAGTTTTTCATCCCACTCAATATTTTTTCTTAGTTTGTTCATCGTCGAAAAATACACGTGAAGTCTCCTTGTAAACCTACTGTGATTTTTCGTGATTTTTCCTTGGACCCCCTCCCCCCCTATAGGACCTCGCGTGATTTATGCACAAGCCCTTATTTACTTTATTAATATTTTAAATACTGTTAGCTTTTTGAAGGGTACACGGAAAAAACATGTCCAGTGCTTAAAAAAATCAGGGCTAATTCACACCTTATTCTGTCAAAAGTAAGGTGGTTTTTCCTTCTGTAATTTGAATTGACTAGACATGTTCTTTCCGGTGACCCTTCATTTATTTATTCTCTGGTAGCTATGAAGATGAGTCCGCTTATTGGTCGTTGGTCACAGAGGCATAGTACTTAGGTACCATTTAATTAGACTTTTCTATTTCAGTCGTAATAAGCATTTGGCTATTCGGTTGCGTCTATCGCAATTCACATGAGTTAACATGCATTAGTTAAGTTTTACGTTGTTTTAAGTTGTTAGACAAAATTCGGGCACCACTAATGACGGAAATACTGCTCATTTTCATCGGCAGCATTTTCAGAAAAAAATCGTAAGATTTTTGCCGGAATACTCGGTATAGAGCCACTGCCGACGCTTGTCGACGATTTTCACACCATTTTAGTAGTAGCTATGTCGCTAACGCTTTCCATGTATTTTGTACATCTGTGGCTGAAAACTATGTAAAGGCATATGACTGGTATATTTTATGTGAGTCACAATGCACACAATTCTAATGCACGGTTGGCAAATCATTGAGATGAATCCTTTGCCAATAGCAATGCTGTCCGAGCAAGCCGGCGAATCCCGTAATAAATGTTGGCAGTATGATCGGGAGCACCACTCTCGAAAGGTAGACAGGAAGACTACAATTCAGGTCTTTTTCGGCGTGCTCTCGATTCTTCGGATTCTTATGTTTCGGATTTGTCTCTCAAAGACCGACGTTATAAACAAATACGACTACTTTACCGGATAAAGTGACAGTTTTAAAGCCTTCTGAACCACATGCTTCAGTAATACCCAAAATTAATGAAGACGAGAACTTGGCTCTCGCAATTTACGAACGTCTTTATTATGAAGAAGATAGACATAAAAATCCTTGGGCGAGCGAAGCGTCTCCGTTTCAGCTTTACCAAAAATGCTTTTAACGGCAGCGGACTCTTCTGAAGGTTTGATAAATATTCATAATACAATAAATATTGTTTTCAGCTTTTTGAGTTTTCGCAAAAAAATAGTTAGTAAAAAGGACGTAAGCAACTGAGCGATAGGACACATGTAGCTTGCGTCCACTTATTGGAACAGACTAGCAACTACTACACTAAGCCATGGGCCGACATAATAATAGCCAGTTTTTAGATTGTGACAACCCTATTAACATAGAAATGAGCCAGAACCATAGAAACGCTATAAGTCCTAGGTCCGACATGATAAAATTGTGAAAATTTGGTACAGAATAGGTACACTACTCATACGTCTTTTAGCTCTAAAATAAAATGCGACCGTCAATAAATCATTAAAAAAATAGATTTTATAAAAAAAGCAAAAAGACGTAATATCATCAAAATAATCAATTATACAGTCCTGTATTTTTTTTATGTGGTTCAATATCGTTCTTTCAAAACACAAAAAAAATATTAGCGCATTAATTTTGCATTTAGAGGAAATAAAAATACAAACGTGTTTTGATGACGTCATAAATGTAATCTTTAACATTTTTTTTCTCAGAAACTAAATACGATAAACGACTGGGAGTTTTTGTATTGGTTTTCTTATAAAATGTTGCAATCGTTAAAAGCCAAGAAAATGTGGTCAACAAAACTGAAGAAATATTTCACACTGTGGGATATAATTAAACCTAAGTTTACGCGATTAAGACCCGTCTGTCTTGAAAATCGGGGCCGAATATTCAGTAATTACTCGGTATATTCGGTAATTTATTTAATGTTGGTATTCGGCCGAATAGTTCTGTTATTTTACCGAGTAAACAATGTAAATTACTAGCGTACATTTTCGAAATACATTGGACAAAGATATCATATTTCAGCAGTCTAAAGAACTAGGTACCAAAACAGATTTTTTACGCCCGCTACTCATTTTCATAATCACCACATTCAATATAACAGAACAAACTTAATTTTGTAAATAATATTTTCTTCGGTTACCGCGAGGATTACACATGAAATATATTAAACGGATAAAATCGCATATATTACTAATTTTAACTTCATTCCGACGTTTCAAACCCTGTAAAGTGTTCGAAACGTAGGAATGAAGTTAAAATTAGTGAATATAAGCGAGTTTATCCGTTTTCATAGTTTTATTTCAGGTTTATTTAGATTTTGTAAGTTTTACCTAGTTTTTGCACTGTTTCTAGCAGCAATATGGCGCAACCGAATATTCGGCCGAATACTCGGTTCGGTAAGAGCTGAACCGAATATTCGGCAAAGTCCGTATTCGGCCCATCTCTAGTTCAGTGTAAAACTATAGGTGTATTAAAATTACTCAAAAATATATCCTACTCGCACAATGTCGTAAGATATGATTGACTGCCATAGAAAAAAATAACTGCGAAAGACAATGATATAATAAGTAAAGATATGTTACACAGGCTCTAAAATTGAAGCGCGCAGATTGTGATAATTCTAACAATCGCTCTTAGTTCTACCCAGACCACCGAGAGGTGTGTACCACTGCCGAGTTCTCGCAAATCACATGAACTGCGCCCTAAAATGTCATTTTATGTTATACAATAGTGAAAACTACGAAATAAAATGCAAAAATGGCCTTAACATCACACATCATGCGCAATTAAACTGAATTACATATTTTTTTCAATTTTACTATTTATTGAAAATAAATAGGACGCCATTTTGACGTTTTTGACTGACTTCGAGAAAAAGACAAGCTTATGCTGTTTAAGATCAAGAGTAACAAAGATAAAACAATGTTTATGAATAACAACCTTAAGAATGCACGCGCAATTGTCAAATGCTAGTTGTCTCTTTTTTATTTATTAAATACGAGTATATGTATTTTGCCATCTCTTTTACGCATTTTGAAGTATGAAGATAGGTGTATGTCAACTGTCAATAAATCGTAGGTATATGATGTGAAGTATTTATTTCGCTCATTTTGTTAGAG
>JALPQI010025677.1:0-16817 GCA_025490895.1 Thaumatotibia leucotreta
TGATCTACTGAACAATCTTTGCCCATCGTATTTTTACGGAAATGTCCAACTTTATAAGTAATTAATAAATACATAGTTTTGCATAGTTTTGCTGTGGAGACGTCTGGTTGTTGGGGGTCAGAAGCTAAGGTTTTTGTCGCGGAGATTGGGCGGCGTTTACAACAGAGAGGTCTTGACTCTCGCTCCGGGACATTCCTGGTACAAAAATTGTCAATCGCGATTCAGCGTGGCAATGCCGCGAGCGTGATGGGCACTTTTGCGCCAGGGATGACACGGGGCGGGTTATTTGACTAGAACTTTAGGTATGTTTTGTTTGTGACTAAAAATGTATGTTCATTGTAATAAAGAACATTTTATTGATTAAATACATTGTGAGAGTATTATGAATTCGGATATTGATGAATAAACGGAGAGAAATTATTATGCATGACATCTGTAATGTGAAGCAATTTCTTAAAATAATTGTTGACAGTTATTGCAATTTAGCTCAATAGATTTGGTATTCGCCGAACCTCGGTAAACAATTGGAATCATTCAGGTCTCCAAGAAACGAACTATTAGGTACGAGACGATAACAAGCATTTTACTTGTGATTTTACTTCTTATAAAATGCCTTACTTATAACTTAATACTTATAATTTGTCGAATGTAATTTGTAAAAATAAAAGTGATGTTTCTCCCTCTATGTAGGTACGGTAAAAAAAATTTAGAAGTTCTAGATAAAGTAGGATAATTTATGAATGCAAGTTTTCTTTGATCCGAGGTACCTATATAATAGAAGAGTAGGTATTCTGAAAAATAAAAAAAAACTGTAATTTCATAAATGAACTGAAAGACAGGCATATTTATAGGGTTAGGTAGGTCCTACCCATTACGTCTAAGAATAGATTTGTGATGTACCTATCTGAAATTATCTTTATTGTACATAAGGCACTGGTTCCCACCAGTTAAGTCAACGGTCACCATCTTAGCTGTCAGACAGAATCATGTTCATGTGACATCGAACACTTGAAAATGGAATGACAATACGTAATATGGAGTTGAGGTGGCCGACGAATTTAGTATTATATCACCTCGGTACCTTATGTCAAAGTGTCACACTTAAACGGTAATAACAAACTTATTTTCTATCTAAATTATTACACTTGGATTCGGATAATTAAGGTCAGTAGATTTCTGAAACAATTATAATGTTGTACGTGAGAATTAGAAGATCAACAGACTTTGTTTGTAGTGGGTCACTCGAATATCCCTGCCACCAGCGACCTCCATACAATGTTTACTATCTCTATAAAAGCTGGGGTCCTACCGCGAATCACGAACGAAGGGTTGCGTCTCTCTTGCACTCGTGAAAGCGTATAATAAGTGTGACAGGGAGGCAACACTTCGTTCGTAGTTCGCGGTAGAGTCTCTGGGAGCGGCTAATGCTGCATTGTTACGATTTCGACGGAATTGCGTTGTATTTTGTTTAATATGCTATTTCATTTCATTTAATTTCATTTATTTATTTCATTAACAATGTACATTGTGTTTGAAAATTACCTATACATACATTAGAATACATTTACATGAAAGCATACAATCACAATCACACACAGACCAAAAGACAAACAGGCACCATATATTCATTAATACAACATAAAATAATCAATTAATTTAGTAATCCAAATAAATATTATAAAACTAATGTCAAAATAATCATTTATATAATGTCAGCAATGGATCTTATATTTATGTAGGTATGTCAAGTTGTGCGACCTTAATATTACATCTGTTCATTTGTCATAAACTGATCGACCGTGTAAAAACACTTCTTCGGCAGGAATGCTTTTAGCCTATTTCGAAATTGATTTGTGGATGACAGTGATTTCAATTCTACTGGCAGATTATTAAAAAGGGTAATTGCTTGGTATCCTGCCACATGCCGAGCTACATTGAGCTTAGCCAGGGTACACATAGGTAGGTCCATCCTTCTAGTTGCCAAGCGCTTTTTTCTAACTTCAGGTGATTCTATGTTAGGCAGATACTTAATCAGGTCAGTAAGGACTACCAGAATATAAAGAGAAGGAACGGTAAGAATCCCGAAATCTAGGAAATAGTTCCTACAAGATGCCCCGTGTGGTATTCTCGCTATAATCCTAATTGCGTTTTTTGCGCGACAAAGGCCGAATGCATGTTATATTTATAACCATTTCCCCAGAATTTAACACTGTAACGAATTTTTGATTCTACCAGAGCGTAATAGACCATCTTGAGTTGTACTAGTGTTGCCATCTCTCTGAGACTTCGGAGGGCGTAACAGGCAGAACTAATTGATTTTACTAGTGCCATTAGTTCATTCTTCCAGTTTAAACTTGAGTCTATATGTACACCAAGAAACTTCACAAAATCCAGTACCCCAATTTTGTCCCCATTTATAGAAATATTTAACGAATCTTTATTATTTGCAGTGGTTTTAAAGAGTATTAAGAAGACATCACATCAGCTAGTCTTGGAGCCATACCCTCTTATGCATTTAAACGTCTTCTAGTAAGCGGCTAGGTATTATTTTTTTCTTTCATAATGACCTTGGAGCGTGTTTAATTTAAATTGAGCTACTTTTACAAATAATAAAATGCTGATGAATTATCATTAAGTAAATAAATTGTTGCAGATTATTGTGAAAAATCTTCTTCTTCTACCTAGCGTTATCCCGGCCGTTGCCAGGGTCCGCTTTCCTGCTATATTTCCTTCACTTTGCGCGATCCTGGGCATCTTCTACTGCAAGCCCATGTACACTCATGTCAGCCTTCACGACATCTAGCCATCGCTTCTTTGGTCTGCCGCGGGGTCGGGGGCCGTCAAGGGCTAGGGCATATGTTTCCTACGTAGTCAGATTATTGTGAAAAATACTAAAGTTTATTTTATTATTAACATTGATGATAATATTGTGAGAGTTGTGTCGACGCAATTACAAAACACAAAAATGTCAATATTGTCAATAAATACTTTAATTTTATCTTTATTCACCGACTCCAACACTCGTAAAAATTGTACAATTGACAATTACAGAGTTTTCTGTTATAATTTCGTAATAAAACAGTGAATCCAGTTAATATGAGAAAAATTTCATGTCTATGGGTGCAAGCAACTACAGGAAGTGCATATGAAAACCTGATGATGATTGTAATGCGAAAAAATAATTACCTTTTTTGTGTGCAATGTTGCAATTTCCTAGTGAGGAGAGAAGTTTTTATCAAACACACGGATGCAAAGGTATAAGTACATTTATTACTTTCTTCTCGCAAGTTAAAACAGTTAGCAAGTTAATTCTTTCGGTTAAGTACTGGTGTTTCACTTTTATACGCGGTTAAATTACAACTTTGCACCCTTATATAAAAAATAACTAATTGTTACTGAGCGGCTAGAAAATAGTCAATCATAGTCATTGTTTACAAAGCACTGCGAGATTTTCAAACTAAAATCTTAATAAAATTTAAGGGGGGGGGGGGGGGTCTGTGCTTGAAGTGTCACACTGAAGCGATTATGATCACGAATTGGGGTACTAGGTCAAGAAGGTCAGAACACATTATTTGCTGGGATTATAAGAATATTTATGTACGTATTGTCTGCTCAAATAAGCACAACGTAGGCTTTGTATTAAGTAGATAGGTACCTCCTACGTATTGGGAAAAATTGTGGACAATAGCGACATAAAAGAAGTTGAAGATCGTTTTCGCCTGTAATTAATTATGCAGACTTTAATATATCTGCGGTTTAGCGGTAACGTCATAAAATAAAATATTTATATAAATTTGGAATCACCTAGCTAATTGCAATATATTTAGCCTCTCATCGCAAAGAGCTTTTCTCGTAAAAGAACATTCAGTGCGCGATTAGTCAAAGTGACTTCATGAATCGTAGAAACTTTTCCAATTACGTAGGTTTATACATTTATAGGTTCAACTTCTGCGGAAGCCCTCAGAACAAGTTCTTTCTCGGAAAATTCCGGATCGAAATAATTCTTTACGAGTAAGTACCTAACTAGTTCGTACACTACCTAGTAGTTTTCAGCAATACGCTTTGTAAAAAATAGTTATGACTAAAAAAGCACGCAACACATTTTTTTCCAATAGAATAAACGTTTGCCACCAACGTAACACGGGAAACAGTTTTAGCCAGGGGAAACTGCAGATTATCGTTTTAAATAAAGCGTGATTCAAGGAAGGGGAAATGCTGCAGAAAAGGTGAAATACTTAACTAATCAATTTCACATAAAATGCGCTCGAAATTATACTTCAGCATGCATAACTATATTACATGTCGTAGGCCCAGCTTTAAGATAAAGTCCAGAGGCATGAACAGAAAGAGTATTTTATGCCCTTATCCACGAAGGTCTCCTCTTTTAGCCAGAAATGGCCCACTCTGCAGCACTATGCTCTGCAGTGGGCGCTTAAGGATTGATGGTGATGATAATGATGATGATGCTTATCTATTTTACATGCCGTAGAGCTGGCTTTGAGATAAATTCCACCGGCATGAAAAAACAGAAAGAGTTTATGTTATGCCCTCATCCACGAAGGTATCTCTTTTAGCCAAAATGGGCCCCACTCTGCAGCAACTTGTTGCTGTTGCTAAGCTATAAATAATCCTAAAGCCGTACAAAAGATTTTTCGTATTGACAAAGGACTGAAGGTGAAAGTTTAAGGGCGCAGACAGGCGTCATGGATCGATATGTCGCCCAATCACGTGGAATTGATGAGGCTTTATGCTGTCAAAGTTAAAACTGTTCAATGAAAAATGTTCGTGGCTTAAACTAATCGAAAATTTTCAAGTAGATTGTAATGCTCGACCAGTGGCCTATTTCACCATAATTACAATTGTGACAATTGTAAAATATCACTGTTACTGACGTCACAGGCCTCCGTAGGCTACGGCTACCGCTTACTGTCGGACTGTCCATGTGCTTGTTTGCCACCAACATAAAATTATTACTAATAACGTTATTATATCGTTAATAAACTACTTTTTATTTTCCGAAACCCGTGACAATTCTCGCAAGGTTTAGTACAATTTTCATTAATTCTTGACATGAGGTTCTGCTTATGTCGGAATTTCGCTACAATTGTCGTGATTTTTGTGACAATTGTAATTTAGCTTCGCATAAAAGTAGCTATTTACTGCTGATTTATTAAAGTTCCTGCACTAATTTTTATGCTGGTGGCAAACAAACGCACGGCCCTTCCGATGGTAAGCGGTAACTGTAGCCTATAGACGCTCCCTATTGGAGAAACCGTAGATTTACAATTGTAGGACTTGTCAATGTTGTGAAATTGGGGCCAGCTCGGATGACGTATATTATTGTTTGCAAAATGTAAATGGAAAAGGTCACTTTAAAAACTGTTTTGTTTTTTTTTTCTAATAGTTAAGTAGAAAACATCCCAACCAAGAGGAACTTTAGACTTCAGAGGGACGACTTGTCCAAAAGTTTAATGACCAAATTTCGTTTTAGTAACAGGTAGCAAGTAAATGGTTTTGTATGATGCCATTATACGATAGTGATTCGCTTTAGAGCATCATCATACCTATCGACAAATATCGATTTATGAAACACAATAAACAGTTTACAGTACAGGATCAAAGGGGGTCTAAAAATAGTAAAAAACAAAAGAGCATCAGCCCCTTCTGAATAAATGACTGAATACACGTTAGCAAGGGTTCACGCATCCACCTGACGAGGGGGAGGGTACAAAACCAAACACGTGAGCGACGATTAAAGTTGTATCAACTTCTACCCACAACTCACATCCAACCCTCTTATATACCTTCAAAAGTGCAAGCTAAAATCAGCTTTGCTCTTTGGGGAAAAAATACAAAATTTAGGAAAGTTGCGGTGTGATTTGTGAAGTTTTTAAAGCATTTTTGGGTAGGTTCACGTTGGCGCACGAGAAGTTGGATTAAGTGAAAATACTCATTAAGAGGTTTTAATTATTTTCGTAACTTGAACTTAAAATAAGACGAGGTTCATTTACGAGCAATACAGGACAGGAGCAAGTTATATGTTGTCTTTAGATAAAGTTAACATATTCTATAAAAAAGTCATTCGTCCTCCGTGAAAATTCAAGAAAATAACTTCAATTCCACTATGAAAAATATATATTAACTAAAACGTTTTCATAGTTGAATTGAAGTTTTCAAGTCTTAATTGAGCTTACCGTGGGACTACGTTGATTTGTGTAAGATGTCCCAAGATACATAATACCTATACCTACATACACAAATTTATAAATTAATACGTTTACCGCAAAGCTACACTCGTAGCACACCGTCGTAGGCGATAACATGAGTTCCGCTTTGTATAACGAGTATTAAGTAGTACCTAATTATATATAACTGAATGGGTTAAGTTAAGGTAGGTAACAAAAATATCCATGAAATAGTAAGTAACAATATTTACATTGAAAGATAAACATGCCGTTTTCTCATTACTCGAGACTCATAAGTGTAGAGTTGAGGGTCAGAGAGCAAACGAGCGTCAGAATTAGAGCAAGCGGGAAACTGGGGCCACGGCCACACTACATAGTATGTGTGTAGAACTGTCCGCAATATCAAGAAAGAGGGAGAGGTCATAATGCCATCTACGTCACTCTTGCATTGTGTTTGCTAGCCAGTTGATATTCATTGCTGATAAAGATAGTATGGTCGTCTACATACATACTCGTATGTCATTCGCGCGTCTCTTGTCTCGCTTTATTAGAGCCAGCCAGAGACGACGGCAAAAGACCGGACGGGATATCACTGATTCCGTAGAGGTTAGGGAGGATCTTAGTGTGGAATGCTACCTGCGTAGATATGCTAGCCCATTCCCACCTCTCCGGACCCAGTATTCCGGCAGGTCGGCGGCTGAAGCGGCGGAAGTAAAGCGGAAGTACCCCTGTTCTTCTCGATCCCGAATACCATTTCATGCCATTCGGGATTGAGACCGAGGGGTCCCAATGCTAATGCTAATGCTGCCAAATATTTATATGTAAAAAAAAATCTATGTTTTTTTTGTATAGTTACCTAGGTACTGAATAAATTTTTAATTATTTAAAAAAATGAGTAAGAAAAGATTACGAAAAAAACTTATACGTATCTATACCTATCTTCAAAAAATACGTTTGCTGTATTGTAGTGAAATTTAACCGCGATATATAGATGGATAATTGGATACGTATAACATAATGACAACGGGGGACAAAAAAAACTTGATACATCTACACCCAATTTTAAATATTGCTCGAAAATACATGTTAATTCTTTATTACCTACGCCATTTGATTCTGAATTTATGATCATGATCTTAAATGTAAGCCGCTCAATCGATACCTACTGTCCTAATCCTACCAATCTCTTTTCTCAAAATAGAAACGAAGACAGTTTATAACTTCAAACAGCGGTCGAGTGGCCTAGACGTCTAGACTCAAGCACACTAAAAATACTTAAGTAATTAAACTGTGACTATTGCTTTCTGATTATTATTTCCTTGACTGAAATAGATCAAGTCGTCGTCGTTAAAAGCAATCAGGGTAAATCTACAAGATTAATATCGGTGATAAATTTTTTGGGTGTCCCTATATTAATTAAGTACATTTTAAGCGTTATATAGGTATTATGACGTAACATTCTGGTAGATTATGGGCATTTACCTCCTAATGCGTCTGCATCTATACGCATAGTTAATAGGAGAGGCTTACGTCCAGCAGTGGACTATCATAGGCTGATGATGATGATGATGATGATTCTGGTAGATTTACTCAGCAAGACATAAATGGGTCAAAATTCTTTTCGTTGTCTTGTTTCATACCACACTGTTACGCTTTTAAGTTGCTGTTACGACTCAGATTATAAAAAAAAATCAGTGCACTTGTATTTCTTTTCCACGCTAGATTTAAATTCATACATCAGAAATTCAAAACAAAACATCATCTCATACAAAAATCACCACTGCGTCACGTTTTTAAGGGCCGCAAAATAAGACAACGAAAAGAATTTTAACCCATGCATTCAGACCAAACGAGCATTCGCTATTCTAACCCCCTACTCTACGAAATTCGATCGTTACGCAAAACGTGATTCGTTGATTTCGTAGAGTGGGGGATAGAACAGCGAATGCTCGTTTGGTCTGAATGCACCTTTACATTAAATAATATGTATTTAGTTATTGATGATAGCAGTAAGGCCTGTATGATTTGATGGAGGAAGCGATTATTAGGCAACCTAAAACTGAATTTTCAATGCTTTATTAGCACACAAAACGGGCATAAGTTAGTCATTAAAAAATAATGCTTAAAAGAGATTTTATAATATGAACAACAATAAAACAAATCCATCAGCAGACATAAAAGAGAAGCAATTACTTTCGAATGCCTATCTAATTTATCAAATAAAAGCCTTAATAGTGTTTACCTTGCAAATTTCTCTTTTCCCCAAGAAAAACTGATTAACTAGGTACTTATTCTAAATTTATCAAAGCAGGTACCTACTCAGTTTCTTTGAGGTCCCTGCCATCTCGTTTCCTTCTTGTCAAACTTGCCCCGTATTGACTGGGAAAACGTGTCCTACATATTAAAAGCATAAAAGTAAATAGCTAATCCCGCTACTAGATTTTCAAACATAACATAAGTCTTACGCCGCGGCCACGACATCGGTCTAAGACGACCGGCTTAGCGGAAAACGTATGGTGCTCCCTCTCGCACCCATATCGGCATCCCGGTCCCACTCATGGATTCGCTCGCCGCTGGTCGCCTTAGACCAATGTCGTGGCCGGGGCATTACATAGATCCGGCTAGTCTAACATGATTTCAGAATCCATAACAACTACATATGTTTATTTGGAGATCATTATATACTTGGTTTATTTATGAGACGATGAATCTTTGTGTTGTCTGCTTGTGTATGAGTGGCTAGGTTCTGGATGTGAACACATTCTATTCCAGATTAATTACAGCTAAATGTGAACCTTAATTATAAGAAAATAAGGACTTTTAAGACATCAGGGTGCTTAGCCAAGTTGCCAATCGCTAACGCTTAACCGTCAATCGTAAAGGAAAGGCAGCTAACTGTCTTTGTCGCACTAATATGAAAGAGTGACAGAGAGGGAAAACTACGATACGCTACTAAGCGTTAGCGATTGGCAACTTGGCTAAGCATCCAGGTACGTAGTAGACTGGTAAACAGGACTGATTCCGTCGCTTGCTGATCGTTTTGCCTGAATAAAAATCAGAACTAAAATCAATGTAGGTAATCTCAGAAAACGAATTTCATATGTGTTGGTAATTGTATTACGTTATAATACGTATTGCAGTAGTTAGCGAATTAACCTATTTTCCGATTTTTTTAATCGGGTGTAACCCCGGTTGGCTACAAGTCGGGGTCTGATGATGGGATCTTGGAGAAAGTCGCAGACGGTTTTTAATTATTTTAATTTGGTGATTATTAGGTACCGTTCCATACCCATAATACTTACATACTCCAGAAATTGCCATGGTAACGCTATCCTGGTATTCCTGGTTAGCCCTAAGCCTCGACTCGCCGTTGCTAGTGCTACCTTCAACCTGCCCAACAAAGCGAACATGAATGGACGAACTCGTGAATAGGGCCCGTCCGGAGGCCGATAGCTAAGTAGGCTACCAACTGCACTACACAAGGTACAGTAGCCGTACCATGAGTTAGAAAGTAAAGTTTTAAATGCATTCTATCGCGTTCGCACTGACATATTGGAGCGAGCGCGATGGCCTGCTTTACGTATCGAGCCAAACCTAATGTTACCGATACTTGCAAATACCATGAGTTGGCAAGTAGATATATAAATAATTATCTTGGGACAATCTTTTACAAATCTACCTAAACCTACGGTAAGCTTACCTACTAAGTGGGTTGTGATGTGGGTACCAAGCGACGATATAATAATAGATACACGATAGATACTTACTTAAATAGATAGAGAACCACGATGAAGGAATAAATATTTGTAAGGATTTGAACCGGGAACCTTCCGCTTCGTTGGCAGTGTCTTGTCTAGGCTAAGGAGTAAGGTTTCTATTGGCGTTTCCTAGATATGTAAAGCAGTCTGTCACGCTAAACCGCTACTAAATCTAACGGTTTTACTCCATACCTCTAACATTATATCGCGCTCGCACTTATTTATTGGAGAAAGCGTTACGTATAGAGTAAAACTTGACGTAACCGATACTTGCCAATTCATGGTACGGCTACTGATGTATCGGAGCGAGCGTGATGGGCTACTCTACATGTCGAGTAAATACTAGCATAACCGTTACTTGCCAACTCATAGTGAGGTTGCTGGTGTGCAGCACAGTACAGTCAAAGGTAAAATAAGGTGTACATAAAAATACTCAAAAATATCCCAGTGCACTTTCATTCTGTGTAATAAATAAGAACGCCTTAACGTAAAGGTGCATTCAGAATTTCAGACCAAGCGAACATTCGCTATTCTAACCCCCCACTCTACGAAATTCGATCGATACGTGACTGGTTGATTTCGTAGAGCGGTGGATAGAACAGCGAATCATGCTCTTTTGGTCTGAACGCACCTTAACATATTTATAAGAGATTTTTTCGATACATATTTTTGCACTTGACTGTACTAGTCCACTATTAAAACGGGTCAAGCATTGCGGAATATTGCATGGGGAGCTGCATTTTTATGGTCCGCCGTATTTGCATTCAATTCGTTTTACTACCTTGATAAGAATATCAGCGTTCGTTCGCGTTATATTTTCCCTTTTTATTGTGATGACTGATGAAGCATATTATTATGTTCTGATTTTGTCGAATGTGTTCTACCTAGTAAGGTATAAGTGAAAAATTTAAGAGAAGCTCCTGTTGTATGTAGTTGTAACTTAGGAGTATATTCATTTGTTTTCTTTGTGTTCACATTTAAAACATGTATATCTTATCTAACTATTTGAATAGGGCATTTCTACGTACAGAGAGGGCGACTTACTTAAGTTTTTTTAATTATATGCCTTTAGGTTCTGGCCTGTAATATCCCATGGTATTACTCGTAATAAATAATACTGAGGTATTTATAAAGGCTGTCCCAAAAAAACGCAAGATTTAAATATAATGAAAATGTTCACTTTTTTTACCAATTTCTATTTTATTCCCTGACATATAAAGTATACAGAATAGGGTTAAGTATTATAATAGCAGATCACCCTGCAGCCCTGATGACGTAGACGAAAAACTGTTTTGTCTCAATTTTCTGGCCGTTTTCCCTTGATTTCAGTGAATCCCAAATATTGCGATTTAACGTAATTGATTTGTTTTTATGGGGTTATTTATAGTCAAATTTCTATATCAGCAAGCTCTCGATAACCCATGGTTTGATGCAGGTGATTCCACACTGTAGCAGAGAAATTCAGACATATTTATTCTTTCATAGAATATTTGAACAAAAGAGTGTTATGTCACAGCAAAGCCTCTGAAGTAATTTCTCGGCGTGCTTTACCATACTAAACCCTGTTATTAGTACTTTATGATTAAATCAAGAAATTAAAGAATCCAACAAGTAATAAGTATTTTTGGAACATCCTTTACCATGTTGGTAATGTACCTTTACAGCATAGGATCTAACATAATATGCAACAAAAACGACCTACTTATATGTTCCATGCGTAAAATAACAAGCCTATACGAGTACGTAGCGGTAGGTGTCTAATAATTACAGGTACTTAGGTCGAAGAATAATGAGCCACGCAAAGGTACATTTCGGAATTCTTAATAAGTATTTGTTAAGACTGGGTAACAAACTCATTTTACTCATTTAAGTACAATGTAAGACATAAATCTTACAAATATACTACTACTTAGTACTTATAGCTCAATACACTGCACGTAGGTTTACGCAGTCATTGGTGGTTATATGTATGGTACACAGAACCAATTGTAACCCTAAGCTACTCTGGCTGGATTTCTGTCGAAATGACAAGTCATAATCACAAGACTCATAAATGATTTCTTACTATTCCATTTATAACGTCACGTCACTTTTATATGTATAGTTCCCTTTTGGCCTAGGGTTTCAAATGCTCCCATAGTTCGTGGTTAGCTATAGGTAAGTACTTAGATTGAATACCTACTTACAGTCGCTAATCGTGATCACATATCGGAGCGGTTATGGGTGCTCACAAATATCTAAGTAGTGGTCCTACCGCGAACTCCGAATTTCGCAAATTTCGGGGTCCTTCGTTGGTGTGACAAAGACAAATCCCCCAAAATTTCGAATCCACGAACCACGAACAAAGTGTTGCCTCTCTCGGCTCTCTCTCTCACACTCGTGAATTCGTACGTAAGTATAAAAGGGAGGCAATACTTCGTTAGTGGTTCGCGGCAGGGCCTCATATTTTTGAACTGCCCGTGATATTTCTGACGGTGACGGTACTGCACATCGCTCATACGTCACGGTCACGTACGATACCGTTAGCGTGGCGGAATAATCAACGAAATAGTCAGGCTGACCCGGCACACTTGCTGACAATGTGAGTAATGGATTTGCTTTGTTTTCATTTGCGACGTCCAAAACAATGCGCAACGCAAATGTGCCTTTTATTTGTGATCCCAAAACCAACATTTTTATTTTAAAATACTGTATCCGTCTACATATCGGGCTTTGGTCGAGGCCGCGAGGGTATTCCTGATGATAATCCTTTTAATGAGTCGAAACATGTCAAGCAAACGTCGACTTAAGTGGTTCACCTGTACTAGAGGTGTGCGCCGATGGCCAAACCATCGGCGGCGGCCGCCGGTCTGAAAATGGCCGGCGGCGGCGGCGTAATCGGCGTGATCGGCGTAATGAAAGAGACAAGTTAAAATTTTAAAAAGAACGGGTTTATTCAAAATTTCTAAACAAAACATAAAGGACCTAAACATCGGTGTCGTGTGAAAATCAGTTTCAAACTTTAAAATAGTATATAAGTGTACTTACCATCCCATAAGATCATCATCTTTGTTAGATTTACAAATATCAATACATTTCGAGCAAAACATGTTGTCAATGAGCACCGATCTCTTCTTGCCATCTTTTTCCAAAAGCAATGTGCCAAAATATTTCCAGCCGAAACTAGACGAGGAATGCAACGTTTTAACTGTAAAATGTTTAATTTCATATTTTTTTACGGGTTTCCTATCAAAATAGTCCGACATGGCTGCTGCGTAGATATGAGTGCCGTACCGGCGCGCCGCCGCCGCCAACGACGTGGAATCGGACCTTGACGAGGCATCACAAAATTACGCCTCTTTTAATACCGACAATTCAATGTTTTTAGGGTTCCGTAGCCAAAATGGCAAAAACGGAACCCTTTTAGATTCGTCATGTCCGTCTGTCCGTCTGTCACAGCCGATTTACTCGGAAACTATAAATGCTACAGTAACGAAATTTGGTAAGGATATGTGTTGTATGAACTGCTACAGGATTATGGATACTAAATTGTAAAAAAAACCATTGGGGTGGCGGCCCTCCATACATGTAACTGAGGGATAGAATTTTTTTTTTAGTTGTATATACGCGTGTGGGGTATTAATAGAAAGGTCTTTGAAAATAATATGAAGGTTTATACATCTTATTTTTATTTAAGCAAATCGTTTTCGAGATATCAGCTCTCAAAGTCTGAAAAATGTGTCCCCCCTCTCTATTTTATAAACTAAGCGACATAAAATTCAAAAAAAAATATATCTTATACACACTAATAAACTCTATCAACGATTTTTGGTTTAATCAAATTATCTCCTATAGTTTTTGAGGTAGGTTGATTTAACTGTTTTTTTTTAATAAAAAAATGATAATGGTACGGAACCCTTTGCGCGCGAATAGACTCGCACTTGGCCGGTTTTTTAAATAGCTAAAATCGTTGTTAATATCACCTTTCGAAAAGGTTTGGCAAATATTATGATTGTACACTCGAGTACAAAGATATGTATACGCCTAGAAGTTTAGTTACAAAATTATGTATCTATCTATGTTATTAACCATGTAGTATTATTAAAACCAATAGATATACCTTCTGTTAATGTTTCTTTCTGACGACGGAAACCACAGCGGACGCTAACCAGAACCTTCAAGATGTGGTTCAAATCCTCAGGGAGGAAGGTAAGGTACGAGATGTTGTGAAATTCAGCGCAGGGGCAGGAAGTCAAAGTTTTCGGGGGAGACCTTAGGGCATTTAGGGCTAATGTAGTAACGACGTAAAAACCCAGCCGTCTCTTCGTCAGAGAAACGGGCTCTAAACCAAAATCAATAAGCACGTACGACACGATCTCCGGTGTTCCAACACTCTTTCGATTGAAAGAACGATCGTCGAACCGGAGGACAAAGGTTTTCGTACAATCTCTAGGACTCTAGTAAGAAGCCACCTGACGAAGCTGACTACAGCTCGTGGAGAAGTCGTTACTTCGAAGCTGGCAATCCTTTCCGAAGTAGAAGACTTCTATGGCCCATTATACGCTTCGCATAAATCTCGACCTGATCTCTAAAATGAGGATTTTAGACCCACCGAAGACCTGCTAGAAGCCAGTATCGGAGAAATCGAGGTCGCTCTTGGGCATCTTAAAAACGGAAAAGCCCCTGGATAGGATGGCGTTACAGTTGTTAAAAGTAGGAGATAAACTCGTACTGAGGGAGCTCCAACGCTTCATCCAAGCTTTTCAACGCTGTCCGATTCGAAGGGAGAACTTCGGAGGCATGGAGTACAAGGGTGGTCGTCCTGTTCTTCAAAAAGGGAGACAAACCCCTAATGAAGAACTATCGCTTCATTTCTCTTCCAAGCCATGTCTATAAGCTGTTCCCAAGAGTGATCACGACCCGTCTTGCGCGGAGACTTGACGAATTCCAACCTCCGAATCAGGCTGGATTTCGGAGCGGATACGGCACCATAGACCACATCCACACAGTGCGGCAAATCATACAGAAGACCGAGGAGTATAATCAGCCTTTGTGTCTAGCATTTGTGGACTATGAGAAAGCCTTTAACTCGATTGAGATCTGGTCTGTTCTGGAGTCCTTGCAGCGACGTCAAGTAGATTGGCAATACATTCAAGCGATAAAATGTCTCTACGAGGCCACCACCATGTCCATCCAAGTATATGTAGAATCAGCAAACAAGTCCTATACAATTGATTGCATAGAGGCGTGACACAAGGGGACGTACGTTATCTCCCTAAAATTGTTCTCAAATGCGAATAAGGACATGTTTCAGGCGCTGATCTGGAAAGGACGTGGCATCAACATTAATGGCAAGTACGAGAGGTAGTATGTATACCTCGGGCAAACATTACAGATGGGTAGGAACAACTTCGAGGATGAGGTGAATAGAAGAATTAAGCTAGGTTGGGCAGCATTTGGGAAGCTACGTCGAGTCTTCACATAGTTGATCCCAATTTCAAAAGTCTTCAATCAGTGCGTCCTACCCGTCATGACGTACGGAGCCAAAACGTGGACACTGACGGTACGGCTGGTCCACAAGTTCAAGGTCAGCGCGCTTTGGAAAGGGCTCTATGCTCGGCTTCTCTCTGCAGGTTTGAATCAGAAATGAGGGTATCCAACAGAGAACCAAACTGATCGATATAGCGTGGAGTGACGATTTGGCAGGATTGAAGACGGTTGCGTGAAATTAGGGAGGCCTATGTGCAATGGACTGCGATAGGCTGATGATTATGTATTGTTAAGTGTGAATATTTAACGATAGTTACAGAGCATTTGAGTCAATCCCACTGACAATTTGAGTTTTGCTATGGAAAATTTCGGTCCTTGCTATTAACTCTATGAACAACTGTTTTCAAGGCCACGCCGCCGATCAATTTTGACCGGCGCGCCGCCGCTGGCTATTTGGCCATCGGCGCTCATATCTACTGCTGCTTAACATTAAGCGTGCGTTCTGCGTCCACTCAAAATGGCTGACTGACTCCCCGCGCTTATGGTGCCAGGCTTCCACCTGTTTTAGAGTAATGATGCGTGATCTGCCTAAGTACCTACGCAAAGTGTGAGAAATATAAGCTAGGATACTTCTATTGACGTGTTGCAATGTACGCACACAAAACAGATAAAAAAAATTAAGAATTATTGTCACGCCGATTTCACGCCGGTGAAAACATCGGCGGCGGCGGCGTGGGTAAAATGACCGGCGGCGGACGCCACGCCGATCGGCGCACACCTCTAACCTGTACCCTACTTTTTTAAATGATTGTATTGTGACGTTCCTACATAAAAATCACGAGTTCTAATAGATATATTTAGTGCACTTTTTTATCAGTTACCGTTACCCATCAATAATTACTCATTAATCATTAATTCAAAATTGGGGAAGACCTTTTAAGATAATTTTTGTTTAGCAAAACGTATTCTGTTAGCTGTCATCATTTTTTTAATACATTGTACCTATGTGATAGTTTCATGCAGCTCGTACTTTCATAGCGGGGACTCAATTAAGTACTCCTAGTAGAACAGTTAGGCCTACCGTGCACATCGATGATCGTAAATTTGGGACATCTGCGTCTGTCACTCCAATTAAGGGGGTTATTGGTGTGACAGAGACCGCGATGCCCTCAGTTCAATATACAACACCAACAACTAAGCACATAAAAATAGTTACAAGATACTATTGCGCAACTCAAGGGTCCATTGTGAGGTGAGAATGTGTCCAATTCTGAATCGCCCTCATGTGTTTGTTCAATGTGGGAATGAGTACACTACGTAACCAACACTTATTGTAGCGAATATACAGTCATGTGATAGGGGTCAAGGACGGTTTTGTAACCTAATAAAGGAGTGAAATATTGGA
>JALPQI010025678.1:0-14514 GCA_025490895.1 Thaumatotibia leucotreta
TAGGGTTTGGGATTGTGTCGGGCCCCTGAAGCGACGTAGGCAGGCTGAGCTGTCTGAGTGGAGGGTGGATATCGCTAAAAGGCGAAAGCTGCTAAAGTTCCAAAGGAGGCTTCAAGGATCGAGAAGGTTCCAAGGAGGTTTTGGAACTTTAGCAGGACGCTTAACGCCTTGGGTTATATAAGGTAGCCCTTCCATTTTTCGCTTTTTAGCGATATCTACTTTCCGTTCAGATGGCTTGGCTTGCTTGCGTCGCTTCAGGGGTTTGACGGAATCCCAAACTTTGTCTGAAACATTTTCTAGAATTGGGTTAGCAGTGTGAAGACACTGCTAACCCAATTCTCGCAGAAGTGCTTGTGGGCAGGCGCCGGAGCATTCGCGGATCATGCCGTCATTGTGGCTGGAGTCGGTTGGTTCTGATACTTTTAATGTATGTATCGTCTTTGGAGTCTGGAACGTGGAAGGAGGCTCTTTCTGTGCATTCGCCTTGACCAGAGGGACTGACATTGTCGGGTGTCGGCAGGGAGCGTTCCTGGTGTTTCCTTGGACTGGGACTTTCAGGAATGATGGTGGGTGGGATCTTCAGTTTATCATTTCAGGAAACCGAAGGAGGAATAAATTGCCTGTTGGCTTTGTCCTAGTAACGTTGTTTTTGAGTGGTCTGTAAAAGACTTGCTTGAGTCTTCTTACTATTATGATTGTGCATTTGGGCGGTGATATCAATTTGCGATTCATCGGAATCGCGAGGGTCCTTGGGATGTGGCACATGTGTGGGATCTTCATCCGAATGGTTACTGCCGGGTGGGTCAGTTTCATTATCTGGAAAGAATTTAAGCATGATGAACTGAGTTACCGATTGATCCTAACAACGGTTTTTTTAGTAGTCCACAAGGGACTTGCTTGAGTCTGGCATGCTATTGTTGTCGTTGACAATATAGCGCATTTGAGTCATTTTCTGAAATTGTTTTTTTTTTTATTGGAGTGTGAGTATCACAAGCACAATAGGTAGTAACGTGGGACAGTGTGCGGATCTTCAAGGCCATGGAAGCTTACCATCTTCATTGTTTTGCATGTAACAGCTTACATTTTTTTCAATTGCCTTTGAAGCACTGGGTCTAGTCATGGACAAGCTGTTCATGGAGGCACTTTGCCCCGCTGAAACGTAAAAAATAATCACTATTATTTAATCAAAAGTACTAATCACAACTACCTTTTTTATTATTTTTATCGTAAGAATCACTCAAAGTCGCGAAGTCTCATTAATCGTCAGTGCTAAAACCTGATAAGTTCGCATAAAACAACAAGAATTATTTTCATAGTCAGTGCTAAAACCCGATAAGATCAAATAAAACAACAACAATGCTTTTCATAGTCAGTGCTAAAAACCGATAAGTTCAATAAAACAACAACAATGCTTTTCATGGTAACGGTTAGTTACAATAGCTTACATTAATTGTTACTTGAACTCATTACTATAAACACGGTGTGTAAAATATGACAATTCTACGTTTATTCTAGGTTAGAAAAGTAGATTACCTGTTTCCAGCTTATTACTGCAAGCTAGGTAATTGCACTAATTTTCTGCCTCGGTCACCCATCACACAACTTCGAACACAATCATTCACAACCTTCTTTAATACAATACACCCCTTTTTAACAGCTATTTTCAATTAAATATGCAACGTCGCAGCGGTGCGCTTGCGTTCGTGACGCTACTTGTCAAGGCTGCGCATGATCATGGGCCCGTCGAAAAACTTATAGGGTTCTTCCCCGGACATATTTGAAAGAAATTTGTTAAAGGCCTCTTGCGAGAATCCGATTACTGGACTTAACATAATATTTTATTAGAGAATTGTTTCAAATAAGTACTATAAGTTTATTTGTTGGGTTCTCTTTGAATAAATTTATATGTGCAATAAATGATATCGTAAAAGTAGAATCCAACAAATGCTTTTAACGTATTCTAATTCGTAATAAAATCCTTTAAAGTGTGCAATCGTAATGAGGTGAGACCGGGTAAGTAACAGTAACTGGTTCTACATTGTGTGTTCAGTTTGATTAGGTGTAAATATCTCGGCACTAAATACCAATAAATATACATTATGTGGTTCTTCCATTAAGTAATAAATAAAAATTAAGTCTTAAATGTAGTTGTAGTATTTAGTTTTGAATTAATAGTTGAAATCAAGTACTTATTGGGTTATTTACTCGGCATATTTCCGTGATACATGTAAAATCAGCTTATCTGATATTACCATTAGATTGACAGATACTGAATCATTCTAAAACTGTTTTTACCTTAAAATCTCACTTTTTGTCACTTATCGGGTTTCACCAGGCAACCCTCGAAATATATAATACTTTAAAATTTAAAAACGAAATCTAAAAATAGGTAAAACTAATCTTAAGGCCAGCCGTACACCTGTAAGTTCTTACGTAAGTTATAGGGACGGGGCTATGCTAAGGAATGAGATGGTAATATTCACCTCTCATTCCTTAGTATGGCTCCGTCCCTTCAACTTACGTAAGAACTTACAGGTGTACGAGCGCTCTTAAGTAAACGATTAAATACAAACTACTTACTTACCTACTGAAAGAGGCCACCCCGCAACGCTCCCGGTGCAAAGGTGCCCATTACGCTTGCTGCCGTGTTATTCACTAAGGAAACCGCCTTGCTAATATCAGCGCTGCGGCAGCGTCGAGCCTAAAAATGGTATTCACTAATGCTCTTTAAACGACACTAGTGCTCGGCGACGAATGCGGCGTGAGCTGGAACTACACTGCGTCGAGAGTTACCGCCTACAGTTCGACGACGAGCTGTTCTACGTTAGTGAATACCGTTTTTAGCAGCGCTGCGCTCGACGTCGAAGTGAAGGCTGTCTCGTCGTCGAGCTCGTTGATGAACGCAGCGTCGAATGTGTGAATAAGAGAATAGCATAGCTGCGTTACCGCGTTGTATTGCGATGGACTATATTAATTATATTATAACAAAATGCACAACCTACCCTGATTTTGCAATTATCATAAATAACGATCGCTTTGTCGTATGACGTGATCAGCCATCATAAGCGAGATGGTATTCTGTACACCTGTAATGGCAGATTTATTTGGCGGGGTTACGGTTTACGGTAATCCGATTGTATCATTACAATGGAAACTTTCACCCCGTGCGAACGATGCGTTCCTATTGGCACCAACAATATTTTTGTTCGCGGCAGACGAAAGACGCGATCGCTCGATGTCGTGAAGGCTGACATGAGTGTGAATGGGCTTACAGTAGAAGATGCCCAGGATCGCGTACATTGGAGGGAATGTAGCAGGAAAGCGGACCCTGGCAGAGGCCATAGGTATAGGTACTAACAATTTCAAGGAGATACGATTTCTGACAATTAAACAGGTTCTATTGTTATTAAAATCTTTTACTTTTTATTTGCCTAGAATTTAAAAGACAGTGTTTAAATAATGAGGAAGCACAGATAAAAAAAGCCTAAAGAATTACAAAAAGTTCACGAACCTAGGAAACTGTTTTATTTCTTACACTGTTAATTCAAAATTCTCTTGCAAATTTCATGCCTGTGCGGCTGGAGGCTAAAATTTTAATATCTTCAACCCAAACTTATTTTGCCAATTACTTAAATTAATGAATTAATGTAGACTTTTCTAAACGTGCGCAAACGTGTATAGCAGTAATAGTTTACATAATTATGCTAAATGACATAACATCGCGATGGGAATTGTTTATTTTTTTTAGCCTACTTGCCTATATTATGTTTTAGTATCAATTACGTCTTACGACAACTTTTAAATCAATCAAAATATATGAAGGAGCTATTTATTATAGACTTACCCCCTTTATCATAAACGTCTCCTAACTTAATGAGCCGTTAAGTATTGTTTGTCCCTTTTGATCTTATCAACATCTATAAGAGCGAAAGGGACAAACAATTAAGTATGAGGCTACACACTACACACAATATACACGGCAAGAGTGAATTAAATAGGTATCTCATAGGTAAGCGTGCTCCACCATAGACTGCATAATCACTTACCAGCATGTATACGTATGATCGTGGTCAAACGTCTACCTACTATGAAAAAAAAAAACGTTTTATTGTACTTTTTTTAAAGATCCAAGTTGATCAACCACGGATCTCAGATGTCCGCGTCACAAACTATACTACCTCACGACTCTCACTTCTCGCCATTACCTCACTGAGATTACCAAAGTGGCCTATAATTTGACAAAATAGAGAATGAGATGCATTAGCCAGTAATGGCGCTGAGTGTATAATTTAACGGTATATCCGCGAAGATGGGCTGTTTTGGGTTGATAAAAATGTTGGTTAGTGCATTGTCATGCAGTGCATTGTGCATGGGATTGAGTTGGAAAGCATACGGTTATTTGGATTATTCATAACAATACGCGTAGATACTAAATTATTTACTAGCGCCTATATCACACGATTTGTGGTGTGATGTAGTATCAGCCTCCGTATCCTAGTTGGTTGTTGGGGGTTCCGGGTTCGAATTTCGGTGAGGGCATTATTCGTGTATTTATTTATTACAAATATTTGTTCCTTGGTCATGACTGTCTATGTATTTAAGTATATGTATATATCTATTATATATATATCGTCGCCTGGTACCCACATTACAAGCCTTAATTGAGCTTACCGTGGGACTAGGTTAATTTGTGTAAGATGTCCCAAGATCTTAAAAAAATAAAATAAAAAAATGTACTAGATACAATTGTAGGTAGCTAAATATACCTCTTAACTGTCTTTTTCTTGTATGTATATGCTTAGGAATAAGGATAGGGATTATTTTATAAGATATATGGATTTATCTAGTTATTGTTAAACAGGCCCTTATTGTTCTGAAAAGCACTCATTTAGAGACTTAAATAATTATCAAACCCTGAAAGCTCACGATGTTAACCACTCAAAGACTGCAACAACATGTTATTACATCTAAAAAAAACACCTAGTAGTAATCAAGTTAAAGTATTTCTTTATGCAAAAGCTCAACAAACCAGTAGCTACATAGATGGAATAAGTAGGTACTTACTAGTACATATATTTAAAAATTTATCAAACGGTTTACTCACGTAATTTAAGTCGATAATTGCTCGACATGTTTCGATCCATTTAGAGGATCCTCATCATGGAGTATCCGCGACCAAAGCCCAACGTGTACTAGTATATAGTAGTCGTAGTGTATAGTAGTAGGTACTAGTATTTTGAATTTTATTAATTCATTGCAAGTGCTAATCCAGGGCTTTATATCATTGTCTCTCTTTTCGCTAAATATCAGATACTACTAAACTTTCCAATCCCAAGAAATTGTAAGTAAAAATAAAGTAAGTCTATGTATCGTAGATATCTAAAACTATTACGTCTGTCTCGATTCATTACTGTGTAAAATGACTGCGAGACCGAACGTTGCTGAGAGACAACCGTTCAAGTCCATACAAGGTTTGAATTTAATCAAGAAAATTGTTTGTACTTTGGACACCTCGGGCACAGTAAAAATATTAAGCAGAACGTTGACTTTGTATGATTCCATTAATCTAATTTATCAAAAATCAAGCCTACGATAAAAAAATAATCTAGATATTCATGTTTTTATACTTTGAATCATTGATTTAGAATATATAAGTGGATCCCCAAACAGCTCAAAAAAATGGCCCCAAAAAATGGGCTGCATAAGTAAATATTGCGGTCCTTTTGCTCCGCTATTCAGTTCTGACAGTTGACATTTGGTCACCTTACGGTATAGCGTCATTATTCCTTAAACATAAAAAGTTTCTACTGTTTTGCGGTGTTGTTCGCAAATTTGACACTTATTGCTCAGTTCACAAAGTTTTTTATTCTTTGAGTTTTTTTTATTATAGTTTATTGTAAGTGAGCGTTATTAGCTTCAACTGAAACATGATAGAAATGACTTTTAGTGCCACTTTTCTTGGTTTTTTTGTTTGGCTCTGTGCGTCCATTTATTATTTAATGTCATTGCTTTGAATTTATTAAGTGTTAAGCGAATAAAGATAATATTTTACAAATATAAAAATTATGAATGAATAATTTAAAAAATGCAACTAAAAAACTATAGTTAAAAATGTCTCTAATGCTCTCTAATGCCGGTCTTTCGCTATTTATGTATGATTGTCGATATTTATTTATCAATAAAAAAAAGAAGCCTGATGCTAAAATTCAATTTGATGCAACTGTTCTCATGGTAGGTATTCAATAGCATTCAGAAAGTGGTAAATGGTTTTTATTTTTCAGAGAATACTAGAATATTTATAATATATAGGATGTGTTTTGAGTCATGAGCCTGGAATGAACAGGGTACTAGGACGTTGAGCAACTTTCACTACGGAGACTGCCAAGAAATTACGAAATCAATCTTTTAATTATTAGTATTTAATTGATTACCGAGTAAAAACAGCTATATTAATTTCCTTTAAATCAGATATATAAGATGATGCTAGTGTTCAAAAAGTCAATGTACTGTATATTGTTCTACTAACTACGAATGTCTCAAAAGCACATTGATTTGTAAGCTAACGAGCAGCCGCTTCACGTCTTGTTTAGTATTATTTGATGTATTTGGCTACAAATAAAAAAAAAACCGGCCAAGTGCGAGTCGGACTCGCGCGCGAAGGATTCCGTACCATTATCAATTTATCGTTAAAAAATACAGTTAAATCAACCTATCTCAAAAACTATAAGAGATAATTTCATCAAACCAAAAATCGTTGATAGAGTTTATTATTATGCATAATATATATATTTTTTAGAATTTAGTACCACGTAATTTAAAAAATAGAGGGGGGGGGGGACACATTTTTCAGACTTTGAGAGCTGATATTTCGAAAACCGTTCACTTAATTAAAAATGTGATTTATGAATCTTAATACCATTTTCAAAGACCTTTCTATTGATACCCCACACGCTTCTATACATCTAAAAAAAAATTATATCCCTCAGTTACATGTATGGAGGGCCCCAACCTTAATTATTTTTTTACAATATAGTATCATAATTCTGTAGCGGTTCATACAACACATTTCCTCACCAAATTTCATTACTGTAGCATTTATAGTTTCCGAGTAAATCGGCTGTGACAGACGGACAGACGGACAGACGGACAGACAGACAGACGGACAGACGGACATGACGAATCTATAAGGGTTCCGTTTTGCCATTTTGGCTACGGAATCATAAAAAAGAACCATTAGAGTCAAACATTTGAAGATTACAGATTTAATGTTATTTCATCATCATCAGCCCATTTCAGTCCACTACTTGTCATAGGCCTCTACTATTACGTATGCTTATGGAGGCATTTAGAAGAATGCCCATAATTGCCACGCTGGGCAAGCGGGTTGGCGATCGCAGTACACTGTGATGCTGCTGCCCATCATCAATCTCCAATAAATGACCGACTCTTGTTATTGTTTTATTTAATTATTCTTTATTGCACAAAAGAAAATCTTATCGTAGAAAAGGCGGACTAATGGCACAGAGCATTCTCTACCAGGCATCCTCAAGGCAAGACAGAAAATTATGTAGGCGGTGCAACTTGCAAACTTAATAAAAAGACAATACTAAGATGGGACCTACCTATTCTCCTAGTTTTTTTAGCTCGCTTGCCCTGAAAATAAGTTTCGTGGCTCTGACACGACACATATTAAGGGAGATCCTTTTTGTGTTCAAATCCTTACTGTTTCTACTTGTACAATCGACGTCAAAGATATCGTAGTTACGGTTTAGGTGCCAAAAATTATATATTTACACGACTTTATTGCCTTGACATTAAGGTCGTGTAAATATATTTTTGGCACCTAAACCGTAACGATATCTTTGACGTCGACTGTATTTATTACTCTATACTGTATGGCACCAAATATACCATTCTTATTCTTATTTCTACATGCAAAGAAATGTCCTTACCGGGATGCGCACCCAGAACCTCCTGCTCGTGCAATATTATTATATTATATTATCAATTTATTAAAATGTCTTCCGCTGATACGAAATTCCATTGATCTCTGTTACTATGAGGCTTACCTACGGCAGATTACTGTCAAAGGGGACAAAAAGTTAAACAATATCAGTTATATTGTAAACCACGAAGTTTTTTATACTTTACTGTTTAAAAATTGATTGGGATCAAAATGCGTGACAAGAAACAGTGTTCAAAACTTGCATAAAAAATATTGTTTACAAGTACTGAAAGATGTTAACAACGGTTACCACATTTTTTTTTCTTAAATTACAGTTTTGACAGTAAAAAATGCTTATATTTATTGATCAGTATAAAATATTATTAGGATCTATTCACAACCTTTATATTTTCGATGGACTTTATTGCTATGCGATGTCATAATCATAACAACTGTTATACAAATGTTTACAGCTAAATAACTACTTTAAAAATAAAATAAAAATATATATTTTGGCGTCATAATAATATAACCTAAAATAGTACATTACGACACGAGTGCGAAAAACATGAAATTCGAATCGAGTGGCGATGTGTTAAATCCGAAGGGAGTATTTTAAATCTGCACGAATTACGAATTTCCTTTTTGAACGTGTTTCGTACGACGTTTTTTAGTTCAGATGGCCCTCCGAAATTTGGAACCTGACGTACAATGAGCGACTTCGCGCACTAGTGCCTAAAAAAGGCACCATCTGTACGAAAAAACTCTTATTTAATAAAAACGCTAATCCTATGCCTGATTTAATTTATCGTATGTATTGAGTTTATTGAAGTGTTTTATTTTTATTTATGATGGGCATGGCGTTTAAAGGGATTCCCACCTAATCCTAACGCATAATTACCTACGCATAGATAATATGCGAGGCCTAAGTCCAGCAGTGGACTGAAAAAATGAGACACACTGTATTACGCCGCGTGGTGACGACAGTAAATATATATTTGTTACCACCTCAAATCCTCCCGTGGGTGTCGTAAGAGTCGACTAAGGGAACTAATTGTCATAGAATATTCCTGGATTAATGACGGGCAGGATCGCGCAAAGTGGAGGAAATGTAGCAGGAAATCGGACCCTGGCAAAGGCCGGGATAACGCTAGGTAGAAGAAGAATGATGGGCTCATCATAGTGCACACTGGACACTTTACTGCGATCGCCAACCCGTTTGCCCAGCCCAACGATTATTTATGGGCATTTACTTCTGAATGCGTCGATACGCATAGTTGATAGGAGAGGCCTACGTCCAGCCATTGACTGAGAGAGGCTGATGACGTATTACGGCTTAGCATAGCAATTATAACACATCCTGTCTAGATCGCGCCCGACGCACCCTTCTCACTCAAACTCTAAACCTCCCTTGCAAGCCACGTCACCCCAACTCAACGCATCGTTTAATTAAAACTGCACTAACCAAAACAAAAGGAGATTAAAGCTACTTACCCCCATTTAGATTAGCTATAAACATTTCACCGGGGCAATATACAAATTGAAATACCAAACGTATCCATAAACCTTTTGAACTTTAATACTGATTGACGATTCGCCCCCACTTATGTAACTTATATTTCCCATGAGCCTAAGGCAGTTACTTATACTCACCCCCTTTTCAAGACATCATTGAGCTTCCATCCTCGTCTGACATATTAAATTAAAGAGGGATGGGGTAAATATTTGTTGTCGCCTGGGGCTAGGGACGTTGGTCGGGGTAAACATATTCCCTTGTGTCCCATGTGAGGTAAACTCGACCCCAAAGTTCTAGGTTCCCCTAATAAGCCGACGTCTCACCTTAGGGTGGAATTTCACGAGGCAGAGTTGAAAAGGAACAGACGCGTAAATTGGCAACTACGTTTTTAGTCATGACCTATCGTGAAAGTACAAAGTTGTTGTGCAGACAGATGCTCACTCCAAATATGTCTTCATTGGAGTAACGAGTACAACTATTTATATTTAGTGGGCCTACCACTAAATATAAATAGTTGTATGTATATACATACGAAAATTCTTCCTAAAATTAACCCATAGAGTCAGAAGTTTTAAACGTCGGAGCTAAAGATATAATCATTCATCACATCAGTCACTTGGCTGATTCATCTATATCCGCTTGTCCTGGTAAATAAAATCCTGGAGAACATTAGGTAGGTACCTCAGCGCAAAAGTAGTAAAAGACAGACCTTACCCGATGCCCATAGAAACAATGCTCATAGCATTTTGATTCAAAGCAGAAGCAGATGTTCGTAAGTAAAACCTACCAGTTTTTACTTGCAAATTTTCAATTAAAAAAAATATTGCCCATGCCACAAGGGTCAATCTTAGATATAGGTTAGGTTAGATTTAACTCCTGTACCTACATAAATACAGATTTGTAAATAAAGATAATAAATAAAATAAAAGTTAAATTAATCGTGGAATAAATATTATGAAATCCGCTCTTCGTTGCCGATCACTCCAAATGAGTGACAAAATGTGTGGGGTAAATATAGCACAAACATAGAAAATCGTCTCTAGCATAATAATATGAAAGTGCAGCAGCCAATTAGAGTGACAGAGATAGAAGTTGCTTAAAATATTCTCTTGCCCTCTGTTCCGAATAATCTATGGTCGCTGGCGAGGTGAGGTCACGTGATTAATGCGCGGCCCGGGCGTGACGGGGGCGATAAACGCGCGTCTAATCATCAACAAGTTGCAAATTAATATTGCCCGGAGCTGTTTATATGACACGTAGCGCTATAACGTTGTTACCGATTGGCAAATAACGTACGGCCGTGAAATGGGTCACCGCAGGGAGTGTATGGTAAGTAAGTAATGGAGGTAGAAACAAAATAAGCTTTACAGTACAGGTGGGGCTTTTTTACGTGCGAGAAGTGGTGCATTTTATGTCAGGTCGAAAACTTCGGGGTGCCATCAGCGCCTTACCGCGAACTCCGAAATCAGTAAATTTTGGGTATTTTTCTCTGTCACTCTAATGACGCCTTCGTTGGAGTGATAGAGACAAATCCACAAAACTACTTTAATTTTTATGAATACGGGTGTAGGGCTCGTCCAGAAATCATGTGATAATTTTTGGTCGATTTTTGACCAATGGTGATATTTTTTGAGTAAGGATTTTGTGACATTTTTTTTGAGCAAAAGTTATTTTATAGTTCATTTTAGTTTTCCCCTTTAGTTAAAGAAATTGCACGTGATGTGTCTCGAACCAGTTCATATAGGGAAAGTTACCATTTGCAAATATTTCCCATAGAGTTTTTGAAATGGCGCATTAATAATCTAGAATATCATTCACTAAGCACAATTTTAAAAGCCCCATTTCGTAGACGATCGATTTTTGAATAAAAATTATCTATAAAATAAATCGTAACTGCTATTCGGTGACGGTTTTTACGCCTAAAACAAACGCACACAGCAGGTGCCAATCTACCGTAAACTTAAAGGTCGTAAGTGACATGTTTTTGCTGTAGAGATGCGTCGTTTTGTTTTGAAAAAATCCGTTGTCAAATTGGTCACATTTTTAAACGACTTCTCTATTGGGGTTCCATGATTTTTTTAGTAGAAAAATGTTGTAAATGTATTAACTTTATATAAGAACTTACTGCGGTATCAGTATGAACTTTTAAAGAGTTTCAATATTTAGACGTTGATATTCATACTTAAAAATGTTGATAATTTATTGTGGTATTTATTGATTATTGCTTTAACGTGATAAATATTATTGTTTATAACCATAGATGATTATAAATTTGCCATTCCGTTCAAATAATAAAAATTAAGTGTGTTATTTTAATAGTAAATATTAATGCAGGACGCATCATTTACAAGTCTTCCCTATGAATTATAGGAATTTATCATCTATAGATATAATTAAATTTATAATAAAGTTTCAGTACCTACTCAAAAACATATACTACTTACTCATAAGAAAATGAGAGTCAAAAAAAGTTTTTTTTATGTTACAGTAAAAAAAACTTAGTGACCCTTATTTTCTTCTGAGGAGTTATATGATAAGATTTGTTATGAGAGCTATGATATTCAAAGACATATAAAAGAAATTAACGTCCATTAAAAAATATTTCCATTTCATACACTGCAAAATGCAAAATTACCCTCTTTATACAAAATAAGGCTACCGTTTCCTTGAAAATTTATGAACACCCTAAGTCCGACCATAATTTCGTACTATAAAAGCTAAGAGGGGAGCAAATATTGGCGGAAACCAAAATGTCATTGCACAACTATACTTTTACGTAGACTTACGTCCTTTTGGTTTAGTGTCGTATAATAGTCTAGTGAGGTAAATGCCTCAAAATTGGTCTCATACAATAAAACATATTTGCTGTAACAAATAAGGGGGCTTTTAACGATGTGACAATTCATTCGTCGGTTACTTTGGGACCTGCTGCTAAATAGCACTGTTTGCACTGCTGTGTTTCGGTTTGGGGGTAAGATAGCCGGTGTAATTACTGGCATACATAGAGGTAATCCATCAAGTCCTCAAGGTAGGCAGCGCATAGGCGATTTTATGATCGCTATGTCCATGGGCCTCAGTTACTGCTTTCCATCAGGTGGGCTGAGAGCTCAGTTCGTGTCATAAAAAAGTTTAGAAATTCGCATTAATTCTACTTAGAAAAAAAAAATCTTAATATCTGATTCATCATCATAATTTTGTTTTTCACGTATTGATACCGTTCGTTGATTTATTTTTATTTATTTATTTTACGTTAATACTAATACAAATTTTCAATAATTTCAACTAAAAAACTATGTGCACTCAATGTTTAAGGTTAGTTTTTTTTAACCGACTTCAAAAAAAGGAGGAGGTTCTCAATTCGACTGATTTTTTTTTTTTTTTTTTTGTTGTATGTATGTTACCTGATATCTCCGAGAATAGTGAACCGATTCTAAAATTTCTTTTTGTGATCGAACGTGTATTACCCCGAGATTGTCCCATTGGCACCAAGTTGGGGTCTGATGATGGGATCCTGGAGAAATCGAGGGATCTCTTCAAATGTTATAGGTACATGTATGGCGCTTTTGGTAATTTTCATTCATTTACAAGAATTTGCATTCAGAAAGTAGGATTTGAGGAAACCAATGATGGAAACAAATCGGGAATCTTGGAGAAACCGGTTGAAGTCGGTTTTTTAAATTTTTAATTTGGTGATTATTTTCGTTTTCTGTTAAAATAAAATAATATTTCAAAAATCACACTCTAACATAAGTATCTTAGAATGTGATCTAAAAGACGAATCTAAGTAGATTAGGCATTCATATTTCCTACTAAATCTTTTGGAATAATTAATTACTTATGTGAAACTTCCACTGTTAATTGTTTAAGACTGCTATTCAAACAAGTATGGGTCGATTCGAAAACATTGTACATACCTAGTTAAAGGCTTTTTCATCACACTTGCTTTGTAATCGCGCCATTGCTTGCATGCATCGCGGGAGTAATAAAAAAGTGAAATTCCCTAGGGAGTAATAGAAATGATAGTATGTCATTACGCAAGTGAAGTGAAAAACATTGTAAGCACCACGGTCCATAAGCGGAATACTAACTCGAGTCATTAAAAGCCCTCCGCCTATGGCGTCGGGCTTCTAACACTCTCGTTAGTAATACCCTACTTACCTCCCTAGATGCACAATGTACTATTAATAAGCCGAATTAAGTAAGACGAACCTTTCATCTTACTTAGGTTCACAACAGATCAATAGACATCTTCAAATAAGAATGAACCTCCCGTTGAGTAAACTTGACCGCGATAATTTATGTTCAATCACAGTTCGATCACATTAAAATGTAATCAAATATGGAAACGAGGACATTTAATTTTAATTTATTCCTTATTTTAATATAAACAAGCGGTTTCGATGTATAAAAGTCAATCGTTTGTTTATAATGAACTTGACTGATTGAATGTGGATTAAAGACGTTATTCAGGGATTGTATACGGGTTTTATTTATACAGTAATAATACCGGTATTCAATTCTGATACTTCGGATTTGAATTCATTTAAGCATTTTATTTGACAAATCTGATTAATATGTGTCCTTACATAAATACAATTCAAAAAGGCATATTGCGAATAACATAAAAACAATACTCAAGGGCCATCTCTTGTAACAATACAACAATCATACAAAAAAAATATTCACCCTTAAATAGTATGCTTAATAGCACATGATTGGTATGTCAGGATGTCGCCGCGAGATAGATTTTCCATATTTACTAACTATATGAATAAAATAAAAGAGGGATGAATACTATGGATAGTCTATCTCGCAGCGACATTGTCGCACTAATCCTGTGCTAAGCTTACGGGTGACCAATTTTTTGTTAGGTAGGTACACCTTGCATTGTTAAAGTTATCAAACGAAGTGTTTCTACATAAAGAACCCCTAACATAGCCAGTCACACGCCTGTCCGCTCCTATTACCCACACGCGGAAAGACTTGTTTTGACAGGATTTCACAGTCTGCCGACCTTTCTGATTAATCAGGACGCCCTCTTTAATAAGAGAAC
>JALPQI010025679.1:0-21870 GCA_025490895.1 Thaumatotibia leucotreta
AAAATAATCATCGAAATTGGTTTATCAATTTATTTTCACACTTGCATGTCCTTACTCGAAGAATCATTGACAAATATACTTAAAATTAAACATTTCTAAGTATACAAAATACACTCTCGTAAATAATCAGTGGTTTGAATGTTTAATTGTTGCATTTTTTTCAATAAAAATAAGAACATCCCCGCTGATCAAGCTATGACATTCAGCGTGAAAGTGCCGCCAGCTTTATGGGTCCTTTTGTACGTTTGAGATTGCTTGATTGTTAGCACGATCCTGGCTTGACGTTAACGAAATATGACCTTTGATGACCTGAAACGTGATTTAACTCTTAATTTGACAACGTCCAAAAGACTGGACATGGTCTTTGACCCACTCCTTGTAATTTTTGTTCGAACCGTAAATATTAAGATTAATTGAGTGCCAAGAAGGCATGAACACACGACCAGTCGACCGTCCCGTATTTCTGTCAAATTAAGTTTTTTTTCTGTCTCATCTTTATAGTAACTCGATCCCATCCGCTACCGCCTATGACTCATCGCCTTGACATACGTGATAAATTCGCGAGGAGTTTCCCCAGGCTTGGCGGAGCAGTCAAAATAATTTATGTACCTAGTTTAGTGGGTACTTTTGTGGATAGATGGCGCTGTCGAGGTGAACGACATCTTTGTTAACTCGCTGCATGCTTAAATGATTGCTGTGATGGTACCTAGTGATAAGGGTACCTGGTCTTGTATTAGTATATTGTATATTATTCTGTAAGTGTTTTGTTTAAATCCTTCGCAGGTTTATTCTTAGTGACACAGCAAAATCGGGCATTTTCATTTTTAGGGACGCCCAATTAGCGTCACGTTACAAAACCTTTATTGCCGTTAGGATTGTAACTACAATTAAGTGCGATATCTTTAGGAATTTAAGCTTGATCGGGGTTTTTATATTATAATTTCGCTAGTAGTTTATGAAATGAAAACCGAGTTTTTATTGTAATTTAGGGCTTTACAAACCTAGCCAAAAATACGTTTTTTTTTATTGCACGCTAATTGGGTGTCCAGAAAAGTGAAAAAAACGTAATTATGTTGCAAAATTTTATCAAAAAAATAAAAATAAAATATATCAGTAGTAAATCTTTCATCAATCGATCCAGTCGTAACGTTATCTCAGTAAAATGAAGTCTAGAACAACTGCAAATCGTCCTCGCTTTAATTATATGGATTACAGAAAATATTCATGACTAAGGAACAAATATTTATTTAAAACGTGTAAAAAGATATCCTCATTGGCATTAAAACCAATTTAAAACTTAGGACACTCTAGAACCATATTAAAATAACAAGTAGTAAGAAATTTCTCACAATCTGATTTATAACGTTACTTTGACATAGTTACTGAGTGACTAATTGGTTGACCGTACCTGCAATTTCTTTGCCATGGTCCCTACCAACACCAACAAGGCTATAGTTTATCAAACTCTAGCCATGTATAAAATCTGACTCCAAAAAGCCCATTCACAAACACTCCCGCAACGTTCATAAACAACACTTATCCGCGATCGAACCTACGACCCCGGCTTATTACCAAATGGCTCGTAAACCAGCATAAGCTACACACCGTTTTTAGATGCCTGATACGGACCCCTAAATGCAGCATCCATTAGTAAGAGCATTTGTTCCAGAGGATATAGGATTCAGCACCGATTCCTTTACTAAATTCAATCGTATTCTCTAAGCGTTACGTTTCAGATTAAACGCGAGGGTTGGAGAAAGATATGATCAGCAAAGAGCGGTTAATGAATCGACACCTTGCAACCTTATACGGTTTAAATACTCGTGTGGGTTTGCCTGTTTTTGATGTTGCAAATTCTGTAGTATCAGTGAGATCTGCTGCCTAATGTTTGTTGTATTTCGTGTTTTCTTCGATTTATTTATCATTCCTTGAACTAATGACATCTGTTCCTTTTATAAACCACAGAACAGATTTGTAAATGATGCTGCATGATGCAATCTAGCTAATTTAACATGATAATATTATTGCCACATTATTATAGCTTTTTTCATTTTCTGCTTAACATCTCCAAAAAGACTAAGAGAGAGAGGAGTATTCCCACAAGGGAAGAAGACCACACCATAGGGGAAGACGCTATAAAAAATACCAGCCAAATCTTAAAAAATACTGAAACTGAAAACGTCTTGATAGTTGATGATCACATAAAACAGTAAGGTTTTATGTGATCTTGGTAGCATCTAAGTAAGCAACAATAAAAATTGTTTTTAAAGGTCGTTTTTGAAATCTGCGGTTTCGATTGTGTACTCCCTGGTTGTTGTGATGGTAATTATTTGAATTCGTTACTTTTAAAAATAGTCTTTAAAGTGAAAAGTCGCCAACTCCCAAAGACTGCTCAGTGACAAAGACTCCTCAGAACGACAGATACAGCTATGACATGATTTTGCCGTGTAGTGGCGGCAGTAAGAATATATTTATCATCCACCTTACTCTCCCCGTGGGTATCATATGTCAGCCGAAGGCCCGAAGCGACCAACACAGGCGTGCCAACTCGCGAGGCCGAAGGCCGAGCTGCTAGAGTCCAGGGCTCCCATGCCAGGCAATGAAAAAGTCTAAAGAATCGGCTAAGGGACTGAAGTGCCATTGACTATTTATTTCATCATATCAGCCGAAAGACGTCCACTGCTAAACATAGGCCTCCCCCAAAGATTGCCACAATGACCGGTCCTGCGCCACCCGCATCCAGCGGACTCCTGCGACCATCACCAGGTCATCGGTCCACCTTGTGGGGGGCCTACCCACGCTACGCCTTCCGGTACGTGGCCGCCACTCAAGAACCTTTCCGCCTCAACGGCCATCGGTTCTACCCGCAATGTGCCCCGCCCACTACCACTTCAGTTTAGCGATTCGGAGAACTATTTCGGTTACTTTGGTTCTGCTGCGGATGGTCTCATTTTTAATCCAATCACGTAGATAGACTCCTAGCATAGCCCTCTCCATTGCCCTTTGGGTGATTTTGAGCCTTCTTATGAGGCCCATTGTAAGCGGACTATTTATTTATCGAAGATTAATGATGGGCATGATTATAGTGGACACTACTGTGATCACCTAATCGCTTTCCTAGTCTGGCGAGTATGGGCATTCACCTTCTAGTTGCAATTATGGGCTTCTTAGCCTATGCGCCCTTACGTATAGGCTAAGAAGAGGCCGTTGTCCAGCAGAAGACTGATGTAGGTTGATGATGTGAAGATAGAGTGCAGCTATTTACTTCCATGTTCTCTTACAACATATAAATCTGTTTCCTGATCAGGGTGGAAATCAGCATTTAATTCTTACTCTGTTAGCCATACATCAGATATTTGATATTAGAGAAACAAACCATTATGAATATCCACGCCTCCAGATAGCGACGAGTTATGGCGCGCATGCGTGAACGCCCGATGCGCGAGCGCTATTAACTGATCAACGATAATGATGCTGATTTATGTGGGGGTTTGTTTGTAATCGGGTGTAATAATACTGTGCTGTTGATGATCTGAAAGCTGCAGGCAATGAGTGAATAACTGTTGATGAAAATACTGCCTACAAATTTGAATTTGACAAAACCAATAAAACTGTGCATATGGCAGACGGGAATAGCATTTTCTACAGAGTGAATCATTAGTAATAATATCTACATAATAATAAATAATATGGGTGTTTTAATAAGCGTGTCATATATTTTGGAGCACCTGCCTGTAGTCCATTTATCTGCAGAGAAGTAGGTCCAAGTTAAATCTACCTACCTACTTAAACTGAGTGATCTTGGGTCCTACCTAGGATCCCTAGATTCTTAGTGACAAAAATTTATGAAGACAATCATGCTGAACAACTATAGCTTTTGCAGAAAACCCACTAGATCTTGCCAGTCTAACAGTAAAATCACAAGAAGACTTTTGCAAAAAATCCTATTTTATCTTTTAGCTCACGTCTGCCTGTGTAATTCAATTCTAATATAGGTACAACATCAGAATTGCAATAGGGAATCGTGATGTATTACATACACTACCTACAGGGCCATATAAGTTTATGGATGTCAATTAGAGTCCGTATATGCCGGAAAACCCCTATAAAGTATTAAAGAGCAACGAATTAGCTGTCCACGTTCAAGGGGCTTGATTCATTAGTGGTCATTAAATATGGACATTTGCAAACGCTCCTGACAATCAATAGGTAGACCCTTTTTCCTTACAATATGGTTGATTATTGGTCTTTTAAATGTGCACCATGTATTCGTTTCTTTGGTGGTGAAATTACTCTTTTCTTGGTTCAAATAGGTTCTGCACGTCGCGTTATCATGTGCGTTAAAAACTTATGTACGAATATCATTTGATATTCACAAGTGCTTTACGGTTAAGCGAAACATAGTGCGGAAACCTGCTTAGATCTGCGAAGAAATTCAAGGTTGTATGTGAAGTCCCCAACAAGTACTGGCTGGCCCAATTGGGACAAATATAGGCAAAATAGGCAAATAGGTTTGATGTCGAGCTGCGGAAAAAATGGCCAGAATACAACAACAACATCATCATGAACATCAAATGATGATTAATGATCAGATGATGACTATACGACATATTGCTAAGTGACATTGTACGCTTAATCAGATGATGACTATACGACATATTGCTAAGTGACTTTGTACGTAGAACTTGGGGCTCGAGAATCGAAGTTGGGGCGGAAATTTTCTCGATTGGCGACCCTGAAGGCAAAGCATGGGTAGACCCATTTACCCTCTAGAAGCTGGACTGATGACATTCAGTCCGTTGTAGGTAACAGTCAAAGTAGCCCAATAGCAAACTATTATATTAGGGTCTACGCTAGCTGGCGCGAATTACATGAAACGGCAGCTCGTCTTACAAGAAATTGTATGAACGGCGCTAATAGGTGCGGGCGCGTGCGACTGATTTTAATACTGAGCGGGACCCGCGAGCGTACGCATGCAGCGGACGTCCGCGCCAGCTAGCGTAGGCCCTTATTGTATCGAAATACATCATGCTAATAAAACGTAAATGTTGTATAAACTAATTGGCTACTTTGGATGTTACAATAGTACATTACGTTACGACACAAGTGCGAAAAACACGAAATTCGAGTCGAGTGCCGACGTTCAAAAAGGAAATTCGTAACTCGTGTCGATTTAAAACACGACCGAAGGGAATTACGAATTTCCTTTTTGCATGTGTCTCGTACGACGTTTTTTAGTACAGATGGCCTTCCGAAGTTTTGGACCTGACGTAAAATGAGCCACTTCTCGCACTAGCGCGTAAAAAATGCACCATCTGTACTAAAATAGTACATTTCCTAACTAGTGCGGGAAAACTTTTTTTCGGCGAGGGTGAAAGTTGGAGCCCGCGTGAAACGAGGGCGAAAAAGTTTTTGCACGTGTAAGGGACGATTTTTTTTCATAACATGTGTGTCAAAAAGAGAAAATAGCGCGCGCGAAGCGTGCGCAAAGTTCGTTTTTGCACACTAGTTAGGAAAAGTATTTAACGTTCTCTGTACAATCTAGGCTTTTAGTAAACCCACAACCTTCCAATCGAAAGTAAAGTTGTACTCCTTCCCAAACGTACAGTCGAGTTCATAAACATTATGAGCAAATCCAAGGCTACAAAAATAAATAAGAGTGCAAAGGTACATATGCATCTGAACAGATTTACAAATCAAAGTAACATATTACCTGTCATATTAATATGACTTTTCAGTTGCTTACATATTAATGTGACACTTGTTCAGATTAATATGACAGGTAATATGAACACATATTTTTGATTGGTGAATCTGTTCAGATGCATGTATCTTTCTACGCTGATTTATTTTCGAAGCCTTAAATTTGCTCATTTATATTTATGAACTCGACTGTAAAGTTTCAATAAATAATTCAAATTCCCTATTTTTTTAAACAAACGTCCTCACCTCAAGCAGAGTCTTGCTCTATCCACTCCCATACTTACAAGCTGCAAGATTTATTGTTATTACCGCACATTTCCTTCGGGTAGCGTTTTAATTACCCAGATCGGCGATAAACCATCCTAGGGGCGCACTTTTCTTCATTAGAAGACGGATGGCTGCCCGTGTCGAGAGATTTATCTTTAGTATCTTTTTAATAGTCTTTATCCTTTGTGTACATTTTTTTATAAGTAGATTAGAAGCCACAAGACTTGCTTTCAATGGTGGGTGGTATTGGACTAAAATGCGTATCCAGTTGGTGAACTTTTTGTTCAGAAAAATCATGCATCAATATTTTTTATACTTTTATTTAAACTGAAGCCCTAAATATTTTTTTTTAATTATGTTGCTGTCACATCATAAATATTTAATTAATGATAAATGTTACTTTATTCTAGATTGTGTTCCTTGTATATTACGTTACAATTCTATATAATGTTACTCACATAGTTTTTTTTTATTTTGGTTTAGAAACCTATACATTTATTTAACTATTTTAAACAGCTATTCCATTTTGAGTAAAACATTTTTTAAGACTTTTGTTTTTGATTTGCTGCTTGCAAGCTTTACATATAATTAAAATAAAAGTAATTTAAATCCGACGATGCCGATGGCAAACAGATAAAGTAGATTTATTTAATTATATTGCAAAGCTTTGCTTAGCTGGGAAAGGCTACAGAAGCGATATGACGATCATTCTCCAGATTTGTGCTAGAATCCTAATTAACACGTCGCTTTTTTTCTACTTACTTTTCAATGAATATCTTTACAAACATAGTAACATATTGATCGTAGAAACTTAAATGTCTATGCGTCACTTTATAATTATGAAAGGATAATTATTTAAAAAACAATTAAAATTTATGTGACGTGTGAATTAAAAAAAGGACGTGTTAATTAGAACATTATACTTTTGGAGGACGCGTGAATTATGAAAACGACGCGTTAATAATAATATTTTAGATTTTGCTTGACGTGTGAATTAGAAAAAAAAGATACAAACTAACATTTCATTCCATATTCGAGAAAACATTATTTACGTAGGTATAAGTATTGAGTTTTTATCGATAGATATCACTTATTCCATATAGTTTATAACCAATTTCTAATTAACGCGTTCATTTTTGACGCGTTAATTAGACGCGTTATTTAGGTTTTCTTGAAAAATAAAAAATATCTTGTTATTTGTACATGCAATATACTACAGAATCTAATATGTATTAAATAATGCGATTTTTAATGTATACTGTAATTCTCGGCGCAATAGAGTTACTAGTTGAATATTAAAATGTGAACGTGTTAATTAGAAATTTTGTGAACCAAGCCGCGTGAATTAGAGACATAGATTCATAGTCTCCTTCCGGAACACAACTGACACGACCATCCCACACAGGACTCTGGACACGACTGTGGGCTAGACCGAAATGCGATAGTGAGGTCCGTACCTACATTCAGAGTGCTCGTATGACAATGACTAGATGTGACGCGTCAATTAGGATAGGTTTCGAGACAAAGTGTTGATCGTTGTTATCTTAGTCATATAGTACTTTATTCATTTGATATTTTTTTTACCATTGAAAGGTATTTTGTTTTGTTCAAAGAACTAGCTTTCGTTGGCGTTTCTTCATGTATATCGTAAGGAGAAATGAATATGTTAGTGAATCGGGTAGTGGGACGCGATGTGTGAATTAGGAGAATGACCCTTTACGTATTTTTTTCTACCCTTTGTGTTTAATATACGTACATGAAAATTCATGTACAGCTGAAAACAAATACCGTCTATGCTCAAAAAATATAATATATGATAAAAAAGTTTAATATATTTATAGAGCGAAGACATGTAAAAATGCACGCCTGGAGAATGACCGATAAAATGTTAACGGACAGAGCTATCTAAATGTATTACAAGGTGTCCACAAGTGTCATAATGAAATAAGCATTAAGCACTCACAATATTTCAAAACCAGTCCTCACTGACCACTCCTATTTGACCCACGGCAGACGTCATATTTCAAAAAAGCAATAATGTTACCAGTACCGTCTACATCGTTTATCAAATGAGCGGCAAAGCAATATACAGCTACTAGAGTCCCCGATAAATCATTGCAACCCTATAAGGGCAAGACTTTATGAAAAGGAAATCGCGAGGAATTTCCTATCCAGTGTCTGTCGCATGGCCCGACCTTTGATCGTATCGGAAGGGATCGACACTTTCGACATTCACTTATCATTCTTTACTTACACGTTTCTATCTGCCACGCCAAAACCAACTTAAGGAAACTACACTTTTTGCATTTTTTCGCTCTTTCCTACTCGCCTTTGGAAAAGCTTTAAAGTTTTACACCTGAAGTTTATGCTAGTCATTCTCGCTTGTTCTTCCATAAACGTGTGCGGTAACTAAAGAAATTTATTACGGAGATTGAATCGCTAATGGTTTTATTAAATAGCACACCCGTAAAGGTTATATTGGCTTGTCTATTAGTTAAAGTTACGACGCGCTCGCCGACACGGGGTCGTCCGCAAGCCATTTGTCAGCGGAGCCATTTGTACTTGTCGAATCACGACCATTAGATGCGAGTGTGACCGCGTGGGGTTAACCCCTGTCCCGACTACGTGACGTCACACCCATAAATCATTCAAAGCTGGAACTTTCAATCCCCAAGAGACTTAGATACTGCCTGTAAAGAAACTAAGCGCGTTGATAAATTTTTAGATGTGGCGCGGCTTGTCGCTAAGTTTGAACATGCGACTAAGTATACTTGTATGAGTGCTGCTGTCTGGCCAATTTATCTTACTTTGTGGTCTATTGTAGAAGTAACAAGATTTATAAGTGTAGTAGTTAATTGCGACGCGCGTCGTTAATTTAACTCCTTTGTATTTGATCTCAAATATAGTATATATGTTCGTATAAAACTAAAGTTTATCTCTTAGTCTTTGAAGTACGGGCAGAGAAAACAAACAAAGCAATAAAGCAGGCCTTTATCGGAGCGCGCAGTCGACACGCAAGCTAATTTACAACACGGGCGCGGGTTTTATCTTCATTAACCCATCGATTCACAATTAAGACGCGGAATAAATCTCTGGTAATGCACTCCCCGTCCGCGCCGGTAGATTCAACTTCAAACAGATGTTATGTATAAATAAAGCTGAACGGAGGCAGCCACTCGATATATTCCTGTCCGCGGCAAACTTTACAGATCTATCAGCGTTCGCTGGCGCACGACAAGTCGCTTTTTCATCCAGACTAACTTCAACTTTGAAAAGCTAAGCTCCATTTAGATTTTGTCTCTCTTCTCCATCAATATCCCCCTGAGATCTTACAGTATCATTAGTATCTATGTCAATGTCAATAATGTTTATAATTGCGTATGCATTATTGGGACTTGAGTCGTTATGTGCAGCGATAACAAATCCTCATCTTATTTCCAGTGTAACGAGTCGATGCTCACATTCGATTATCTGGCCGCGGTATCCGAGGCATTACACTTGATGTATCGACGGCGACTGCCCGGGATTGTCGGCTCGGTTGATTTAGTGGGACCATTTCTTCCCGGCACTCGCTAGATACCCATCTGTCGAGCGAGCGTGACGAATCGCGCCAATCGCGGAGCACGGAGCCCCTCTAATGAATTGTCCCAAATAATTGGGACACTGTTTTATATAGCCGCCATTTGTATCGTGATCGCTGCATTTGTTAGGGACGTTGATTTGTGCATTACTTTAACCTTTGATATTGGGATATCTGTTTTAGATACACGTTTTTTTATTGACAGTTAGTTTATGCGTACTAATTTATAAATTGGGATTCACGAATTCAAAGGGAATATATCTTAGATAAAAAAAATTGTAAGTTACGAATGTAATAAACAGCTCAACCTGTTTCATGGAATAGCTGCATCCATAGCAGTCTAGACTGACTAAAGACATAAAAACAGACACTATATCAATCCATATAAGGTTGGGCATAAAAATGCAGCAATAGTTTAAAGTGCGATATATCTTGAGGAGACGTAATATTTATTCCTTTTAGAGGCTCCATCATGGTCCAAGACAATGCTGAGATCACTGTATCGCATTCCCTATCTCTGCTTCTGAGTTGGGCAGGCGCACGCGAGCAGACGAATGTTCGGAATGCTCGTAATGTCGCTGTTCGAACTCTTTTTATAGCTCCCGAACTATTTCAAGTAAAACACCAGATATTTACTACCAATAAAATACAAGATAACTAATCAATTTCTGTAAAAGGAATGCATATTATGGGAATACGCAAGAAATTTCTAGGGTATTAACATTAGCATTTTAAAACCAACCGCTTCGAAAACTAACGGGGTGCTGATATAGAGCGTTTTTTGATTGAATTATAAACATACATACAAATGTTTACTCGTATATTTCTCGTTGCGCTTCACCATTTATATACATTAGTTTCTTTCATACTATGAATGCATCTTGAACGATTCCCATAAAAAATACTAACCTGATTAAAACAAGGTGATTTTACCTTTGAAATGATTGACGAACCATTTCACTTACACTTAAAATAATTTACATACATAAAAAAAGGGATTGTCATTTTCAAAATTCCAATGAAATGCTCATTGCAAATTGTTCTCGAACCTTGGATTCTTTTCTTCTGTTCGGTGCAAGTATACCGACAATTCATAAAGCCTAAATGACCATGTGGACCAGTTTAAACTTCGACTTCAAATCACACATGTTTATTTCGAATATAGTTATCATATATCGTTTTGAATAAGACAACATGTCTCGCGGCGAACTATCCTTAAAACGGAGCATTAGTTGACCTAATGGTCGTTTGGCATTGATCCCAGCAGCAGAGGGGATATGTCACAGATCATTGTAGGGAGACTTTAAACAAAAGCGTTGTCGCACATGACAACACCTGGTTTGACTTCCTTTTTGATAGGCGAGATTTGAGACACCAGCGCCGAACACTGCATTTACTTGTGCAAAGTGCGGTCGTAGCTGCCGCTCCCAATATCAGTCTTATGGCCTGGTCACGATATTGGTCTAAGGTGACCGGAGGAGCCGAAAACCATACGTAGGTACGAGGAGTTCCGATATTTGGACATCTCGTTCCAACTTATGGATGCGCTCGCCGCTGGTCGCCTTAATATGGGTACTCCCTCTCGCACGTATGATTTTCCGCTAAGCCAGTCGCCTTATACCAATGTCGACGCTGGCCAGGCCATTATTACTTACTCCTGTAAGTGCCGACGCTGCTTAAATAATCTTTTATAGAGATACCAGGCCAATGATAATGACATCAAATATACCAGAGAAGAGTTTGCAGACGAATACAAAGCGTTCTGTGAATAGACAGACAGCTGCACAGATATGGCTGACTTTGATGTATGCGCGGACGACGGATCTTGATCGATGCCGGCTCCTGTATCGATTGAGGAAGCTATGGAGTCGTTACAAAGTTGTGTTTATCCAGTATTTGATTTAGAAATAAATAAAATAAAAAAAACTGGATGACAGAGATTGCCCTTTCACGATAAGACCGCGCGTTGTATAAATTATTATTTTGTTAAACTAACTAATGTAGTATTCAGTACAAGAGCAGTTGTAAAGAATACAATATTGTATACTCATACGCATTTATTTATTTTATTACAATTATTTTTTTATTACATGTGAGAAAGAAGAAAAATAATTACCAATCATTTGTAATTACACACGTACACGATAAAACAATTGGTAGTGCAATATCAATTCTTAAAGATTTACATGTGTTAATGTTGTATAATAATCAAAGTATAAGAAACAAAGATGTTGTTTTTAAGTATAAAAATATTATGCAACTATGATTATACATATATACATATTATACAAAAAGAACTTAAGAACGGTTTATACTATTTTAAGTCATATACTCGTAGTGAAATTATTTAACAAGGACATAATTACCCGCGACAATTAAAACGAAAAATTTCAACTCTGATAATGCAACTCCATAATTTTACTGATTGACAAAGTCCAATAAAAGTTAAAATGACATAATAAAGTTCAGAGAGGTCAACAATTTTCTGATTAAAATTTCATCTTTTCACCACCCTCTTGTGAACTTTGAACTAAAACCCCAAAACACATCTCATGAACATTTCCCGCAAGCCATTCTCATCTCACGGCACATCATATCTCATAAGTTTATTAGCCGATCTATCACGGCACGTCGTAGCGAATTATGTTGGATTACCTACCGCTTGGGGCTGTTATTATTCACTGATTAGTTTATCTTGGAAGATAGATGTAATGGAATTATTGTAGTGTAACGTCAAAGTGATACTTATAAATATGCAATTTTTTTATGACAAAGTATACAGAAAAACATTTTTTTAGTTCAATAATATTATTATGTGTAATATAATTGTACTGTTGAGTTACGTTGCAACTGCCGCAATCGTCGCTATTAATCAGCGGCAAGATAAATCAAAACATGACGTAGATTAAATTTGAAATTATGAAAAATAATTCGATAAAGTACTAAAAGCCAAAGTTACTTTACATAGTAATGTCGGTGAAACAAAAGGATAGCCGAGCTATTGGCGAAACCACTAATAAATCCTTCAAAGAAGGATGTTGAACTGTTTCCCAACACTAAATACCGGGGCTTATCACAGATTTATTCCTTCCCGTTACTTCAATAACTCAATCCCATTCATATACAGAGCATGTCAAAACAACGACCGGAGGCTCCCGCCGTCCATCGTAAAATCTACTGAAAGCCTCCAATATACAGTCCCTAATTACGTAAACAGACACATTGACGTGTGTATGAAATGTAATCATGAGCTAAAATTTATCACGGAGTGAATCATTCATGTGTTAAGACAGCTGACAGCACGGCACATATATTATAATGATCGACAACCTGACGTTGCTTGTCACAGAGGGATAATGTTGTTGCCACTCACAAACTATCTCCCCGTATAAATTTAATCCAAAATGCTTAAGCGCTAAAGTTGAATATTGCTCGTGAATTAAAATCTCCCTAACGACATTCTCGTTTCAGACAGTGACAAATCTAACGAAAAGAACAAAGTTCCAGTTAAACAAGAACAATCTGATATCAACCTTACAGTCCCAAGCGTTTGATTCAAAGTCCTTCACAAGCTCTATCTTTGGAAAGTTATTCATGTTGGGAATTGTGACGGGGCTCCATTTTTGTTTAAAGAACGCAATAGAGACTTTAATACTGAACTGTAAGGTACCATTTCAGATGATGTAAATGGTGTAACGTAAGTTGTTAGTGACGTGGAGTGTTTCGGTAGCGCGGTAGCAGAGAGAAGTGTCGCGGCGTGTCATCGGGACGCAATGAAGATTTATGAACAGGCCTCTGTACCATGTTCCGTTCGGATCGCGTGCTCGTATTTTGTGTCATTTTTAGAAAAAGAAATGATGAATGGTGTCGAGTTGTGAGTCATTGACATCGGCGACGGGTCCCTTGATGGGCGGATGTAACGACACAATTTTATTAATTGTCTAGATAAGACGGCGTGCTCACTTTTAACGGGCGTTTAACGACTAACTATTACCACTAAAAATAAGAAATTACCATGAATAATCAAACTAAATCATTAGTAAAGCTTTCTAAAATAATACTCGTATATGTAGATATTTTACAAAACTCTAAATCTATTACAAAAACAAAATAGTACCTCGTACATTTACTTGTCTCCCAAAATATTTAAAGTGTTACCTTTTTATGTCAGAACAATTCTAAAATTTGATTTGCAGGCACTATAACGGTCATATTTACTATGAAATTTGTTTAATAGAGTAAGCTATTCATCAATAGATGTTTTTGGAAATGATCTAATTTTCATATTCTGATAATATTACCCCGAAAAATTCTCCGTAACATACCAAATTCACGAAAGTTGGCATAGTAGGAGGCTTATTACGTATTTATCCGTCCGTACGTGGTGAGAAGTGCTCTCTAGCCGTACCATGAGCTACCAAGTAACGGATACTGTAGGTTTTACTCGATACAAAAAGCTGTTCGTCGCGCTCACTCCAATAAGTAAATACGAGCGTGATAGAATGCATTATGTCTGAAATCAAACCTGAAGTAAACGATACTTGGTACGGCTACTGGACCCTTCTTGTTTTATTTAGACGGCTTGTTTCAATTCAATTTTCATTTGTTTGCGTGTTTTATAAATGGCCTTTAGGGTCGAGGGCTTCGGTTGTTCTTGTTAATGTTATTTTGCAACCTTTGCGTAGGTAGTTGGAATAAATGAATTTAATAAATTAATATTGTATCAGGGTCTTACATTCCTCGGATACGTCTGATAAAATTATCACTGCTTTTCTCAGGCTGATAAAAGAAAAGGACTGCTAATATTTATCAGATTTGTTATGTATACCTATATTTTATTCAGAGACGGTGAAATATTACTAAGGGTGTAATTTTAGTAACATTTAAAGTTATCATATTATCAAAACAGCAGTCGTGTTTATAAATATGTAAACAACTGTGCACCTTGCTCTATTAATTATGCAGGTAAAAATGTACACATATTTTTGAACTCTATTATGCCATAATAAGAGTAAATATAGAAATCAGCAGAATAATATATCTTACTTCAACTATACTTATAAGGTATATCTTACTTCATATAAATCGCCCTTAGATAAGTACCTTACACCAATCTTACTTATCGACTATTATTAGTGTTAACTCCAACGAAGTAGGCGGTAAGCCAGTCAACAAGGTAATTTATTCGTATTCGAAAATAGTAAAAAAATATACAGATTACAGCCACAGCCTAACCATTAATCAAGCCAGCTATTAAAGTGAAATAAATATAAAGATAAAGCTTCGTGGAGTCCAATTCGATTCGAGGGGAGAACGTACCATAAACAACGATAATAATCACGTTCATACCACAGAAAAATAATATACTAATTCAAAACTACCGACCTTCATTATAAACGTCATCGTTCAAAGGAAAATTGATTTATGAGCATGCATTACGCCATTATTTTATGACGCGAGAACGCCCCGAAATAAAATACTAACAAACATACAACCGGCATCCACGACTATTATACGAAATACAAATTTAACTTGCAATGAAAGAAAATATGAATAAGCCTTAAGCTGTGAAAGCTAAAGATGAAAATCCTTTGACAAATGAAATGAAAGATGATATGATTAAGATTGTCAACGACCGTCATAAAGCGAATAAAATACGGGACACATAAAGAATAAACGCTCGTATAAACGCTGTTATGTCTGTCAACATAAAATATTGTATCCTGTGCAACGGGGCTAGTCCAAATTGCGCTGCCGACTGATTAGATCCGCTGATGACTAAATTGCACTTTTATTTGTTCTCACACAGCTTTAGTATGACATATGGCACTGTCATGATTCGTGGGATTTGAGGTCATCTTGGAAGTCAAATATTACTCGTAGAAATTGTTTCGAGGAATCGTATTAGGTCAGTAACTAACTAATAATATTGCAATAGAAAAGTAAGTATGTACTTCTGTGGCTGTTGAAGTTGATCTATTATTGAAGCAAAATTGTACAGGATTTAAATACAGAATATTATAAACACACCTATTATTAATAATAAAAAGACAGAGCTTTACAGAAGATACAAGAAGTAAGTATTAATGAATTATATTGAGAAATAAGAATCGTTTTGGTAAGCGAACTTTATTAATGAATATGGCTGTCAAAATGATTAAAACACAAAAATAGTGATTGACATTTAGATATTCCAGGCAAAACTACTAACACGTGTTTTATAGTAGGTACCTACATACTTAGTATTTATATCATGTTCGTATTATGCAGTGTTTTAGTAGGAATTATTTAAAAAAAATACATTTGTCAACTCACCTCTGTAGGTATTATGTAATTAAATGCAATATGAATTTGTGATATACATATATACTACTATATACATAAATGTATATATGTATGTAGTTTCAAATGGAACGAGGATCAAAACCACAAAAATTACAGAGAGAGGCCTGGACATAACTACAGTGCTCGAACATAATAGTTCGTAAGAATTCTAGCTATTAAACACAATTCTCGTCACGAAGCAACCATAGTATTTTATGATTCTAAGAAAGGTATAATCAGTGAGACGTTTGAACCTTACTTAAAAATAATAGTACTATAATCATTGCAATCCAATCCTTTAGAAATCACAGAGTATTTTAAAAAGAAACTGTCTTCCTCTTGGTTACTTCTTGGTCATCCCTGGCTGGATGGAGGTCACCCAATAGTGTGGTTAGGGACCCTTGGTCTTTGCATTAAATTATCTAGACAAATTTGATGAAATTGGTACATTTTGTATTTTTTATTGTCTTCCTATTCCACGTCATAAGCTCATAACTGAAGATCGTGACAACTACAAGTCTCTATTCGTTGAAGTGCACTCCAGGCTGGTCAGTCTTCTAATTTCCTTAGGGAACCTTAGAATGAGTCATTTCAAAGTTTCCCAAAGAAAGGTTGAATTAGTTTTGTCTAATCAGAATCACTGATCAAACCGAAATCAGAGGAACTTTATCCAAACTTTAAAAAATCACAGCGCATTTTTGAGACCAAAAGGTATGCGAATAAATTCAAGCAAGTCTGATAGTTGGAACAGCTCCCTTAGATTTGTTCTCGTGACAGACAGCGTCGCGGGAGCCAGTCGTTTGTTCTCGGATTAGTGCCGAATGAGTTATGTCGCCGCGCGGTGACATATGAGAAAAGTTCGCCCAACATTGGAGCAGTGGTGCATGTTTGAGCCAATTATTTCGTAATTTGAACTCGGATTCGTTTGTTTTTGAGATATGAAAAGTTTTAAGCAGTTTGCGGGCTTGTTTTGTTTGTCGATTTGAATATGGAAGACTATTTTTTGTGCGTGTGTGAGTACGACTATGTCCATTTGCAGATGTTAATAGTAAAGCTGATATACTTCATTACTAAAATTATATTTCATGCGAGTTACTATTACTACGTATGTAGAATAACGCGTCTTTGTCGTGCAGCCATGACGACTGGCGCGTGTTACTCACGCTTCGTAAGTCAAAAACTGCTCGACTTGTTTCGCTCCGGACATGAGAAGCTTTATCAAGAGCTAGTTGTCATGCGCGATGACGACGTGTTAATCTACCTACTTAGTTACCCTCGTGAACTATAATTTTAATGCGAATGAGTCTCACTTAATGCCATAGGGCATTCTCTACCATTTAACCAAAACTAGAGTTTTGTGTTTAATAATCTACTATTCTTCACATAATTATATGGTTAAATGGTAGAGAATGCCCTATGGCATTAAGTTCGCCTTTTGTAGGTACTTCATGGTTTTCATTTTTTTGCAAGAACGATTAAATTAATAAATATTTATTCATCTATACGATATTTTTTTCTGATAAAACCGAAAATTTCAGTTTATGAGTATGAGTAACGTAACCAAACCGCAGGTTCAGTTTGGTCAAAATAAATGCCACTACACATATTATGTTCAATGAAATGATCTTGAAGTATTCTGCAATTATTTAAAGATTACGATCGTTCCAATGACATATTTCGCAAACTTTTGACAACATTAACCACACAAGGAAACAGATCATTAATAATATACATCCAGTTTAATTGCAATGACAACTGCTCCATTTCTTATTTGTATCAAGGTTTATCCATATCCGATTTCCTGTTATTCAATTTGAACATGGCATTTCGGCAATAACTCTTTTAATTACAGTAATTTATATGGCAATTTAATATTCACTGAATAAAAAATCAAAACCGACTTCAACCGATTTCTCCAAGATTCCATCATCAGACTCTAACTTGATGCCAACGGACCATCTCTGGTTTATACCCGTTCGATAAAAAAAAATCTTTTCACGATTCACGGAGATATAACGAGTAACATATACATGCATGCATAACATATTTGTCAGCCTCCGTAGCCTAGTTGGTAGTGACCCTGCCTACGAAGCTGGAGATTCCGGGTTTGGATCCCGGCGAGGGCATTATTTTGTGTATTTATTCATCACAAATATTTGTTCCTTGATCATGGCTGTCTATGTATTAAAGTATCTATATAAGTCTATCTATTATATATATCGTCGCCTGATACCCACATCACAAGCCTTAATTGAGCTTATTGTGGGACTAGGTCGATTTGTGTAAGATGTCCCAAGATATTTATTTATTTATATGCAAAAAAACTGTCGAATTGTGACCACCTCCTTCTTTGAAGTCTAATAAAAATATCGAGGTGCATAAATAATGCTGCTATTTTGCATTTTTTTAATAAAAAAAATATTATCCGTGGAGATTTTTGATTAATAAAATTGTAAATGTTTAAGATTAGTAGGTAGGATAATTAACCTTGTCAGCTATTCTCTAACCTGACAAAGGGTTATATTTTAATATTTGTTTTAAGCTTTAGTGTTTGATTCAATGCAAACCACTCAGCAAGCTCAGTAGACCCCGTGGCCTATTTCACCATAATTACAAGTGTGACAATTGTAAAATATCACTGTTACTGACGTCACAGGCCTCCGTAAGCTACGGGTTACCGCTTACTATCGGATAGTTCATATGCTTGTTTGCCACCAACATAAAATTATTACTAATAACGTTATTACATCATTAATAAACTACTTTTTTATTTTCCGAAACCCGTGACAATTGTAGCAAGGCTTAGTACAATATTCATTAAATCTTGACACGAGGTTCGGCTTATGTCGGAATTTCGCTACAATTGTCGTGTTTTTGTGACAATTGTAATTAGTTATTAACTGCTGATTTATTAAAGTTCCTACACTACATTTTATGATGGTGGCAAACAAGCGCACGGCCCTTCCGATAGTAAGCGATAACTGTAGCCTATAGACGCATCCGATTGGAGAAGCAGTAAATTTACAATTGTAGTACTTGTCAACGTGGTGAAATCGGGGCCCGATCGCATTCTTCGTATGTCTTATCGTCCTCAGAGCAGTCTTATAAAATATGAAATACGACACGGGTCATAAATAAAGTAGACATAATGCAATACACATGGTGTAATAATCTAGATTCGTAGACAATCTTCTACTGTCATCGTAAGTCTGTCATAGCAATTATAAGGCGAATTATAACCGTTATTGTCAAAATAATTAACCCAGATGTTGACATTGTATAAATTATATTGTAATTACTTGATGCCGACATTTGTATGTTAGTGCAATTATATGACATTGCCAAACGTATTGTTTGTGAAGTTGGTTAAGGTTTCTGTTTAATTATAGCCCGGTATGTAATTTGTATGAAATGTCATTTTAATGATCGGGTCTTAAAAATGCAAGCTGTTATTGCAATTGGTATGAATAAATTGATATTAATGATACAATTTTGTGCTGCATTAGGTTAAATAGGGACTATGTAAGTTTATAACTTTTATAAGTATGTTTTGTAACTGGGTAGCTTACGTCACATTTTTAGTTTCGAATTTACCATATCGCATCTTTAGAATTAAAGTGAACTGAGGCCTATTTCTCGAAAGCTTGTAACTTGTAATACAAGCGGAAATCCTTATCTAATTAATAGCGTTAAAAAGAGACTCCCACTTTTATTACAAGTTACAAGCGTTCGAGAAGCGGGCCCCTAGTATTTTATTTATGTACTTAATTAAAAACTCATAAAAGCTCGCAATTCCAAATAAAAAGAATCGGCCAAGTGCGAGTCAGACTCGCGCGCGAAGGGTTCCGTACCATTATCAATTTATTATTTAATGTAACAGTTAAATCAACCTACCTCAAAAACTATAGGAGATAATTTAATCAAACCAAAAATCGTTGATAGAGTTTATTAATGTGCAAAACATATATATATTTTTTTAATTTTATATAGCATAGTTTAATAGAGGGGGGGAAATTTTTCACACTTTGAGAGCTAATATCTCGAAAACGATTTGCTTAAATAAAAATGAGATTTATAAACCTTCATATCATTTTCAAAGACCTTTCTATTCATACACCACACGCTTATATACAACTAAAAAATTTTTTCTATCCCTCAGTTACATGTATGGAGGGCCCCCACCCTAATGGTTTTTTTTACAATTTAGTATCATAATCCTATAGCGGTTTATACAACACATATCCTTACCAAATTTCGTTACTGTAGCATTTATAGTTTTTGAGTAAATCGGCTGTGACAGACGGACAGACGAACATGACGAATCTATAAGGGTTCCGTTTTTGCCATTTTGGCTAAGTACGGGACCCTAAAAAGTTGATTCACCCAAAGACACTCTTGAGCGCATACATATTATTAATGTAATTATACAGATATGAGTAACAATTTATAATAATCAGAGACAGAACAAATTTCAATATTTTTTTGGAATTTTATTACTTAACGTATAGTGACTATTTACACAGGTTTGTATATTCACCGATATCAAATATGTAATTTACTGGAAATAATTAATTGACTTATTCATTCAATCAAATTTTGAGTCACGTCCTTATTTTGCGAAAAATTACGACCTTTTATCCAATCATTGATAATAATTAATGAAGTTTAGTGACATTTTTATAAAATTCAAGCGCTTTTAAATGAGTTACTCCGGTAAATAAAATACTAAGTGGAAAAGTAAAGAAGCCGCAATATGTCTGGCTTTATCAGGACAATAAAAGGTGAAATTTAATGAGGCGATACGGGGCTAATTACAAGGCTGATTTACAAACTGTTGCAAGGTACAAGCGGAAAGGCTTGTAATCTCGTAAGGCCCAGTGTCCAATTATTAGGACACCAAAATTTACTTGTAAACTATGACTATGTATTGTTTGCTGGTGGTATGACCTCATGCAGGGTCCGCCCGGTTAGCTACCACCGTCTTACCCGTTAACCTGCCGCTAAATAGCAGTGTTTGCACTGCTGTGTTTCAGTTTGGGGGTAAGATAGCCGATGTAATGAGAATCACTGGAATAGATAGACGCAATCCATCTAAGTCCTCAGGGTAGGCAGCGCATAGGCGATTTTTTGACCACTATGTCCAATATGTCCATGGGCCTCAGTTCCCGCTTTCCATCAGGTGGGCTGATAGCTCAAGTTGTCACATAAAATAAAATGACGTCATATTTTTCAAAGAAATCAGAATTTTCTAGGTCCAAAATCAAAAATAAACTGTTTTTAGGATATTATTTCACTTGTCCTGAAAATAGAATGAGACCTAGGGTGAAGACACATTTATCAGCATGCGTACGCATTTTGTCTCATAAAATTGGCCGTTTAGTATGAAACTTGTAAGCGTACGCGTGCCGAAAGCTGGACGTGGTCCCATACTAAACTGACATTTCTATAGGCAAGTTAAAAGGATGAAGGCCTTGGTACTGCCTTGGTAGCTGGAGTTCCCGAGTTCGAATCCCGAGGAGGTAATTTTTTTGTTTATTTATCACCAGAAATATTCGTTATTTAGTCAAGGTTGCACAAAGGTTGTCGAGAATAGATTACTTCTTAGCGATATGACCGCCTATTGTCTAGTCTACCGTCCTTTCGGTTTAAAGTTTACTTGTTTGAAACTTTTATTACTTGTTAGCATATTGTGTTTCCCTGTTTCTCTTATCGTCCTGCCGCCCAGAGGGCTATTAAAAGGTCTCCTGAAACGAAAGAAATTCTCTTCTATCCTACACTATTAATTCAAAATACACTGGCAAATATTGTCTGGGCGGCAAGAAGTTATCAATATGTTTATAAGACTGAAAAAGAAAACAATAATAGGCTTTCTAAGTTTTTTTAATAAAGGGGTTATTTATATTATACCTATCCCTTGGACCAAAAACTACTGTCAATTCACCGACATTAATTACAGAAATTGCCTCCTGACACAGCGCTCAAGGACCATCCATAAG